>OX411556.1:25693595-25986095 GCA_948146395.1 Fragum whitleyi | reverse complement strand
GCAATCAGAAACAAGCTGCGCTGTATCGACAATTTTAATTTATACTAATTTATTTGAATTCTATTGAAACGAAAGCTTTCGCTAATGGATTCATCGTCGAATACTCAATCCAGATGTTCCCACATTCTAGAGAGAAAGAGGTTGTGGCTTAAAGCAATCGATGTTCGACAGTTTCCACGCATCGCATGACGTCATTTGCCGTTATACGCTTAACATAATTATTTGACCTGACACGGGAAATAGAATCGTTCGGGGACTCCAAAATACAGATATCTGAAAATAGATTGGATGGATCAGGGATCAACCTTATGTCACATTTCAAGAACAATTATATGCAAGGTTAGTATAATCTTTCTCGGTTCAGAAAATATGTAAAAAAAAATGTAACTCCGCATCAGATTCAATTCCTATCAAATGCTTTTTGGATATACCCGCAGGGTTTTAGTTTCACATCAACAAATTGGGGTCCCTAGGACTCAATAGTTATGCTCACAGGGGTCCTTGCTTAAGTATTGGGAGTCCATGCTATAAATATGGACTACATGTATTTTCTTTTGAGGTATCTTCAAGTTTTTGTGTAACTGTAAAATTTTCTCTGGATTAGCTTTACAAGGTATTGAATACATATATTTTTTAGCATCAACTTTAGAGAAGAATTGAAGACTGTGTTAAAACAGTCTTCAATTCATCTCTAAAGTTGATCCACAGAAGGTCCTAGGGACTCACATCAGAAAGTTTTGAGAGTCCTGGCAACTTATTTAAGAGTCTCAAACTCGCAAAACCTGCATCACTTAAACCCCTGTACCCGTTATACCTATGATACTGGACTCAGCGCCTACGTCAGAGCTCAGTTTTGAAAAAAAAACACAACATATACCTTGTATTGTTCACTCAACGAAGGTTATGTCAATTTTACCGTGAAAAAAAAACACTATCCCCTTATACAGTTAACAGCATTGTCAAGTTGACAAGATGAATGATTTTTGAATAATTTTGAGTTTTGAGTGAATTGAATGGAATGTTCATGGTGAGCAAAATTAGCAATATCTATTACATCCCTTTAATAAAATACGCATAGGAATTATATAAATAGCTTTCTATTTCCTTAGGAAACTATTAGACGCTTACAGGTTCATAATCTCAGTGAAATCGCGATTGACAATTTATATCTATTTTCAATGTTGTTGTTAATTGTATCTTTTTAGTCACTTAGGAGCGTTTTTGATCGATTTCTGTGAGTGTTTTGAATGAATGATAAATTGAGCGCTGAGTGAGTGACTTAGAATGGTTTTGATTGAGATGAATGTGAATTTCACGATGTAACTAACTGTATGTGTAGTTCCGGAAACTGATCGCCAATCTTCGCCCGGGAAAAAAATTAAAGCTTTGTGGAAAGTTAAATTCAGCTTGTGCGTTACCCATACGAAAGGGTCATCCACCCGAAATCTGAATTTATATCATTCCCTCCCGACGAAGCACAGTTCCAAAATCTAGATTTTCCTACACAATAGATTCAAATGGAATTTATGCTTGGCAATTCATGAAACATTTACTGTTGAAGCTAAACGATCTTTTCACTTGGAAGATGAGATATCGAAAGTGAAAAACAGATTAACATTGCATTTAATGTAATGGTAATGTGTTACATATTTCGGCGACTGCAGCACCTAGGCATTGATTCCTTGTACAGTTAAAAATATCGTGAAATTGACACTCAGCGCCTGTAACACTCATTCAAATCGAACAAAACAACACTCCGAAAACATTAGAAAACATTCCGAAATCGTTCAAATTAATCAAAATTTAATAAAAATCGATCAAATTATCCTACAATTTTATAACCTTGGGTGGATTTTAAAGTGTCTGATTGGTCAACGAAGACACACAATCAGAAAAGAACGTTTATTTTATTAAAGGTGGAAATGAATATCGCTAATATTTTTCATCTTGAACAAATTTAGCAATATAGGATCACTCCCCTTAATTTCACTTAAACTCGTTCCACACGCTCATTCAACTCCATTCAAAAATCATTCATCATTTCAATTTAACGATGGTGTTAACTGTAGACAAGCACTTACACAATATTCTGTACGAGTATCCAGCTGCTCATTTCACCTAGCTAATGATAATGTCAAATAAGAATCGGCGACGCCCACACTTCGGCGATTCCTATTTTTCATAGGCCATTGAGTAAAATCTAGCGTCGGCCGAACGATGTACACAACATTCATTTTGTAGTCAAATAAAACCGTCGATGTTTTATATCTTGGTCAGCGATAGTGCAGAAATTACATGATTTAACGTAGCGTGCTGACGATACGCCGACGAGATTTCGTCGACCAGTCAGCAATACGCCGGCGATACATCGCCGACTAGTCGCTTATACCAAACGCCGACTTGTCGCTGATACCAAACGGAAATTGAAAGGATCAGAAAAAGACAAATAATACGGCGACGATGTGAACAAATCAATTGTAGCTCGGCCGATTGTCGGCGATTAATTGTCGAAACAATATATTGACTTCGGCTAGTCGATAAATTTTACTGCTCGACCGATCTGTCCCCGACCAGTCGGCGACTAAATACTGGTTCAACAAAAAGTCGTCGACGGATCATCGCAACGCGTCGGACCTGACCGTTTAAGTGACAGAAAGGCTTAAATCATAATCTATCCATTGATTGGAGACAAATGTTGAGAGAAGCCCTCTTCTTTTTTAACACATATTTTGAAATAATAGTTCTAGACAAAGACATCCAAAAAATAAACATGTCACTCTGAACGCAGCGATATGCTTTGTTGCCTGTTCTGTAAATTATTCAAAATATATATCTTGATTGTGGGTATATAAACAGAGTCAAATCAAATTTGGGACTGTCTGCCTCTTTTGCATAACAGATCGGAAACGCGCTTAATCTAAGTTTATAGCGCGCAATAAGTACCTTAAATTACAAAATTTCCGAAAATTTACGAAATTTGCATATTCCGGAAGGCAAGTACACTTTTTAACTCTAATGGAAGACCCAATAAATTCAAAGCGGATAAAATGCATTATCTTTTTTGCGGAAATGAGGACATTAAATCTCAGAGAAAACGACAATAAATAAAATGCATGAGGAAACTTGCAAATCAATTGTTCCTCTAAAATACAAAACGTCATTTGAAAAATCCTAGGCGAGCTGTGCTCATGGAAAGTATTAGACATAAAATCTACATCTGTATTTTAGCTGTATTCTGCGTTATTAATGAACCGACAGGGCGGGGCTTAGCCGTGACGTCATTTAGCGATATAACTTTTCAATATTTTGGGTTCATTGAAAAGATAGTCTGCAATAATCGTGAACGCGTGCAAATAATTGTATGCTAAAACCAAAAGGATTCGCGTGCTTTGAGAAAGTAAACACATTTTATCGTTAAGTAACCAAAGCCTTGTAGCTTCAGCTTGGACAAGCTGGAGTTACTAAGGTTTGGTTATCAACCTACGCTTTACGGTCTCAAGTTAATAATGTCGACTATACTTAGAAGTAAATGATAATGAATAAAGGCTGATTCACCTTAACCTTAAGTGCATCAACCCGTTACTTAGACTCCGCCCTGCCAGGGGAAAATCGTGGATTATACAAAGTCACAAAAAATTAATGATATTAAAAGGAAAAAGAGATACAATTGAGAAGTTAAAAAAAATCTGAAATCCCCTGTCCTATTAAAACTCAAATTCATCTAATAATCGTAGCTGCTTATTCTTGTTTTAGTTATTATAAACTGAAACCAACTTCTTATCGGTCACTGTATATGTCTCTGTTTTCGACATACTTGCACACCGCAAAAGCAGTGAAATTATCAAAAACTTATACCCTGCTTTTGTGCATTTCATCCTATCTGACGTCATCTATGCGGGGCGAAATAAGTGACGTCACAATGACCGTTGCATAACAATTATTTGCAAAATGACGCGCTTTACGAAAATGAACCCTAGAAATTTCACATTTTCTCTTATTTTTGCAATAAAGAAGTAGAATATAATCGTTTGTTTTTCGAGTAAGATCGATTAATATTTCATTTCGTGCACAACAGAAGCTATATTTTCACTCGTGGCTCCACCACTCGTGAAATGTAGCTTTTGTTGTTCACTCAATGAATATAAATCGATCTTACACTGAAGCAAACGATTATCCTCTAAATTACTGTTTTCGAAAGATAAATCTATTCCCTGTATTTCAATACAAACATTATTTAAAAGTGACTGGTAGAGCATGCCTAAAAGACAAAAGAGAACACCAACCTTTGTTTGAAAAAGTAAAAAAAAAACAACTTACAAACTGCAGATCTTTCGAAATTTCAGTTGTAGATAATGTCTTATCTCAAACAATAAATGCCTATACTAACACATTTTAGATGAGAAAAAAATGTAAGCCCTGTGCAGGCTGAGCGGGCTATCCAAGTTGAGAAAGATCTTAACTATTGTTGGTTGTTATTTTCTGAATTGTTCGATGCAAGTGTCTGCAACTTCTCTGATTAACAAAGTTCACGATTTTCGCTCTTTTCTACATATCTTTTTTTAAATTCTAACAAGAATTTAATTACATTGTGCATCTATTTTTTTTTTTCCAAAAAAAAAAAAAAAAAAAAAAAACTCGGATGAATCCGATTCTTATTCAAGTGTTATTTTACAAAAAAAAAAAAATAAAAAAAACATCGTGAAATTTCTACTCATGCCGATCATAATCATTCTAATTCATTCAATCAGCTTTCCATTCGTTCATTCCAAATACTCACTGAAATCGATCAAAAATACTCTGAAATCACCAGAAAATATTTCGAAAACGTTCGAGACGATCAACATTTTACTCTAAACGATCACATTATATTACGATTTTGTAGGCTTTAGTGGATTTTAAAGTGACTGATTGGTGCGCGAAGACACACGAACGGAAAAGTACGTATATTTTATTCAAGGAAGATAATAAATATCGCTTATTTTGTTCGTCTTGAACAATATGAGCGATATTGGATTACTTTCCTTTAATTTAACTCATAACTCGCTCCGATTCTTATTCAAGTGTTATTTTACAAAAAAAAAATAAAAAAAACATCGTGAAATTTCTACTCATGCCGATCATAATCATTCTAATTCATTCAATCAGCTTTCCATTCGTTCATTCCAAATACTCACTGAAATCGATCAAAAATACTCTGAAATCACCAGAAAATATTTCGAAAACGTTCGAGACGATCAACATTTTACTCTAAACGATCACATTATATTACGATTTTGTAGGCTTTAGTGGATTTTAAAGTGACTGATTGGTGCGCGAAGACACACGAACGGAAAAGTACGTATATTTTATTCAAGGAAGATAATAAATATCGCTTATTTTGTTCGTCTTGAACAATATGAGCGATATTGGATTACTTCCCTTTAATTTAACTCATAACTCGCTCCAATTATTCATTCAATTTCATTAAAAAATCATTCCAAATTCACTCATCTTGTCAATTTAACGATGTTATTAACTGTATCTGGACACTGCCTTATTATGGACGATAAGTCGCACATAGTTTTTCACTAGGCTGCCGTATGGTACCCTTTCGCGTGATAATTAACATTATGGAACAGCTGTTGACCAAAATATATTGATAGATTTTTGCTTAGATGACGATTAGATACTATGTTCCGCTAACAAATGATAGCGTATCATATAATTTTGTTTGTAGTTATTAAGCAAAGTAATTCAATACATTTATTCCTTTATCCAATTAAAATGCGTTGTCCATTCGTAAAGTTTAAGTCAAAATATAAGTAAAATCAAGTTATGTCACTCCTTTATAATACAAAAAAGAAAATGAATGAAAACAAAACTCAATTTTTTAGATCTTCCCCAGAAGAAATTTTGAACTCGGCTCGATGGCGGTTTTTTGGGAGACATCGTGATATTTCGATTTCTGTTTTTACATCATTGTCGTAGTATTGCTGAAATGTCGTATGCTAGGACCTATTCAATGACGTATTCAATGACGTATTCACTACGTCTTTATCCTCCGCTAGCAATTTGAAAATAAAAAATACATCATTCATGAAAACGCCAGACATATGGCGTCATTCCAATATTTGGCATTAGAGACTGAAGTTTATTAAAATTAAGACGTGGGGAATGAGCACTACAGTTAACAAAATCGTGAAATTGACAAGGCGAATAATTTTGGCATGATTTAGGAATGAAATTGAACGAGTATGAGGAGCAAATTTTGAATGAATTTAATGGGAGGTAATCCAATGTCGCAAATTTTGATCAGGATGAACAAAATTAGCGATATTGATTACCTCCCTTTAATAAAATATGCATGCAAATTCTTTAGATAAATTCACATTTCTTCAAGAACCTAATAGACGCTTACAATTTGAATTATGTAAGTGAAATTGAGATTTTTCTCTATCCAAATTCATTTTTTGAATGACGTTGTTGATTCTATATTTTTCAATGGGTGTGAGCGTTTTTGATCGATCAGAGTGAGTGTTTGGAATGAATGAATAGGGCGCTGAGTAAGTGATTTAGAATGGTTTTGATTAAGATGAATGTCAATCTCACGGTCTTATTAACTGTAGATATAAATATACATAGTTACTTCAATGAAATCTAATCGCGAAACCGTAACTAAATTTCTTACCGTTGTAAGACGGTAAAACTTCAAATGCGATACTTTTGGCGAACATGTATTTATTCACATAAACAAAAGATATAATTTAAAAAGCTCAAATCAACAAGAATTATTGATGCCTCAAAAGCTATTGCAATCAAGGTTCAATGGCAATGGTAACAAAGTTATAATCATATAAATTTGAGGTGAAAAAGAAAAAAATGGGAATTTTTATAGGTATATTAACTTGTTATAACATTCACGTAAGAATATACTTAATTCAATTCGAATCGTTTGTTCGGAATTTCCCCTAGGTGTATAAACAATCATTAATATGCTTGTTGGTGTTTTTTTTTTCTAGAATGCATTTTTATTAATTTCAAAAACTTATTCCTAAAATGTTTCCTGGTTATTTCAACTTACCATAGAGCGCCAAGAAAATGCCAATATGAAAAGTAATTCCATTAAAACATTTAAGTTCCATGTTGAATAGTTAACCTCCTCAAGAATTTCACACTATTCGCCCTTCCAATAACAAATGACTACACTAGAGTCAAAAACTCTGATCTCTCGCTGATAATCTATGGGGTCCAATACGGATAACCTTGGTTGGTGTCGAAATCTACCAGCAGCCGAGTTCGTGACATCTTGGATTGGCTATTGGAAAATACTCCAGACACAAACTGTATCAAATTTCTGGTACTATGTTGTTCCAAACTTCTATATTTAAAATTTTGATTAAATAAAACTTTATTGATGGTCAGAAAAAAGATCCTTCCAGTTTGGCAAACTGTTTCAAAACACAAGCAACCACATAAATTTATCTACCTGGTATGAAAAAAAGCTTAAAGAAGCATGTCGATTCATCCAATGACCGTGGTTTCCAAAGATGGAAAGGCTTGGATTCAAGATTATGGTGGAAAATGTTTGAAATCTCAATCATGAATATGTTTTTATGTACAGGGTTTGACACTTACCACCACTTTTTATCACCAGCCCAAAAGGACTAATAAGCCCGATTTCTTGCGGGTCCTCCTTGATAAGAGCAGGTCTTCTATGAAAACTATTTCTATTTTTGAGTAAGTTTAGGAGTAAATTGTAAGGAAAACATTATGGGAAATGAAGAAATTGCTAGACTAGCAATTTCTTCTTTTCCCTGAAGGTTTTCAAAAAGGTATTAATAAATATAAGTAGTGAAATGGCAACTTTTTTTTTCTAAACTGGACGGTTTGGGAATAGTAAGGTCATAATATACAGGCCTTAAGGACCTGCAACATGGTAGCCTTTACAAGTCCTCCATCTAATCCACAGACCTCGGGTCCGAGGACTGGTGTTTGTGTCGATCCCTGATGTATCATCCTTTTTTCCAAAGTGCAAACAGTAAGAGAATTAAACAAATTACATAAACAATAAGGGAAATAAACACCAGAATATCCCGCACGTTTGTGATGTTTCCCGAAATAATGGTCTGACCTTAGTACGGACTCTTTCAACTCGATCGAAGTAAACGCAAATATTAGGTTAAGATTTGTTTAAACAGAATGTTGTTGTTATTTTATTAGCGTGTCTTTCAATACATTGTACTGTTTCATTTCGAGTTCGATTATGTTTGCTTGTATAGTGTTTAACGCCGCTCTTAACAAACTTTTGGATGCATCACGGCGAATTACATTTACCTACATCTTGGACTGGCTATTGGAAAATACTCCAGACCCAAACCGTATTTAATTTCTGGTACTTTTTAGTTCCACCTGCTATATTTAAAATTTTGATTAAATGAAATCTTACTGATGGTTAGTAAAAAAAATCATTCCAGTTTGGCAAACTGTCGCAAACATCAGCAACCACATTTATTTATCTACCTGGTTTGATAAAGAGCTAAACGAGACATGTCGATTCATCCAAAGACTGTAGTTTCCAAAGATGGAAAGGCTTGGAAGCAAGATTGTGATTGAAAATGTTTGAAATCTCAATCGTGTATATGTTTTTTATGTAAAGGGTTTGACACTAACCACCACTTTTTATCACCAGCGAGGACTAATAAGCCCGATTTCTTGCGGGTCCTCCCTGATAAGAGCAGGTCTTCTATGAAAACTATTTTTGAGTAAGTTTAGGAGTAAATTGTAAAGAAAACGTTGTCGGAAATGAGGAAATTGCTTAATAAGCAATTTCTTCTTTTCCCTCAAGGTTTTAAAGGGCATGAACAAATATTAGTATTGGAAAGGCAACTTTTTTTCAAAACTGGACAGTTTAGGAATAGTAAGATAATTATCTACAGGACTTAAGAACCTGCAACATGGTAGCTTTTACAAGTCCTCCATCTAACCCACAGGCCTCGGGTCCTAGGACTGGTGTTAGTGGCGATCCGTGGTGTATCATCCTTTTTTTCCAAAGTACAAACACGTAAGAGAATTAAACAAATTACATAAACAAGTAGGGAAATAAACACCAGAATATCCCGCACGTTTGTGATGTTTCCCGAAATAATGGTCTGACCTTAGTACGGACTCTTTCAACTCGATCGAAGCAAAAGCAAATATTAGGATAAGATTTGTTTAAACAGAATGTTGTTGTTATTTTATTAGCGTGTCTTTCAATACATTGTACTGTTTGATTTCGAGTTCGGTAATGTTTATTTAAATGGTGTTTAACGCCGCTCTTAACAAACTTTTGGATGCACCACGGCGAAGTACATTTACCTATATAAGTATGCCTGAGTCAAAGCGAAATGGTAGTGTGGCGGATTTCCAAACCATTGGTGACGATTTCGAATTTCCACGGAAGTTCACATTCTTTCCCAAATTTGACTTCAATAAATGGGTGGATTTATTATCATTATTTAATTCCTCCAAAAGTGAAGATTTATATTTAAAAACATTTAAAATATAATAAAGTAAAATAAACATCAGACATACGATACAAATAAACAAAAACATGTCACAAGATAAATTGATAATTAGAAGTTCCTACATCCCATTCTCGATAACAATGATTTGACAAAGCTATCGAACTCGTTCTTTTCCAAAATGTTTCATCTATAAAATTACTAGTATTAACAAATTTTTCAAGAAAGTCATACGAGTAATACCGATGAAGCAGGGCTTCAATTTCTTGACCAAAACCTATATGTGAAACAGCATAATGAATGAAAGAAACGCAAAAAATAGTTGTTTTATTGAACAAAGATCGTTTAAGCCACAGAGTTTCCCTAGGAACAGAATATTTCTCTCGTTGATGTCAGCTGCAAAAGGACAAGATCCTAACATACCTAGCACAATATCCGTCCCGGAGCGTACATTTGTGTATATGTATATGTAAGCCTTGAATGTGCTTGAGACAATTCCTGTGGGATCGTTCAAGAACAAGAAGAGCGTTTACGGAAATTGAATTTTATAGTTCAGAACCAAATGGCGCAAAAGGGAGTACAATTAATTTATATAGATGATGACCTGTTAGAGGGTAGGCCGTCGGTCTTCCAAACCAATTCGATTTTTCATGGTGGCACACACTCTCTCCAAAATTTGACTTCAACACAAGGGTGGATAATCTTTAACCTATGTAACCTATGTAGGTTAAGCAAATAGAGGACCGGAAAGGATTGCTTGGTAGAACAAAATCCTAATAAAATATCAACCAACCAATCAAGCAAACAATCTAAATGTCTTTGTAGGAGAGGGGGGGGGGGGGGGGAGTAACCGGGGTCAGCCCGATTAGCTCAGTTGCTAGAGCACCGGAGTTCAAAATTATTGAAGATCGATCGCGTGGTTTCGATCCTGAGCTGGCACACTAACAAACTACATGTAATTGTCTTTCGGATGAGACGTTCAACCGAGATCCCATAAGACAGTGCGTTAAACCGAGCACGTTAAAGAACCATGTCGGATCTGAGCAGTAGTTTTGTCATGTATCCTTGCACTATCCCCGTAACAACTAACTGTCTTCTAGGGGCGTCGCTCATATGGACATATGATATGGTAGCGACGATAAATAAACGAAAAAAACCCCAATTTTCCCCTATAACCTTCGTGTACTTGGAGATCTTTGTATGAAAATAACTTAAGAGATTTTTTATTCAGCCAGGAAAAACTGATGCATTTTTGAGTGTAATTGTATTCAACAGGAAACGCGATTATATCTAACATCGGATTAGGAAAATGCCAAAATTAATTTAACTTCATGCCTTCGACATTTAAGAAAAAAAATGTTGCTTTAATCTCAATTTGAAATTTGAGAAAATTTTGAATTGAGAATGAGAAAAGTTTTATAACCTCGGGCCCCGATCCCTTTTTAACTAATTCTTCCAACCGATCTCTATTTGATAGACGACAAAAATATCGCAATAGTAACTTATTCAGGATTTTTAACTTTACGACGATGTATGTATTGGTCTTGTGGTTAGGCCTACTGATTCGTGATTCTACATTAATCGAAGATCAGGCCTTGAGGGCACAAAGCAATCAAATTTTCTTCTATCTAAACTGAGAAGTTTCTCAAATTTAGAATTCAAATAAATGTATTAAGATTTAAGATAAAATTAAAAAGTTGTTATTTGTAATATTTTTTTTCAAGATTATCTTTAATGTTTATACATATGTATCATTATTATCACAGAATGACGGCTTTAATTGCAATTTGAAATTTGAGAATAGTTTGAATTCGGAATGAAAAAAAAAAATCTACAATCTCGGGCCCAAAGCTGCGCCACTTGTCAAATATGCTATTGGCTTAAAGTTTAGCACATTTTCAACTAATTTTTGAGAATCCTAGATGATTTCGTAAGATTCGGATGTAGGAAAAGTTATTCGGATTTCACATGTGTAAGACATTAAAAATTGTGTATTCCCTGTTCAAAAGGTGCATAGCCGTCATTCAAAAGAGGGGAGACATTACAATGCGTTAACCGGAAGTTGAAAATAGCCATGGACAGCAACTTTTATTTCGCATATGATTCTAAAATTGTTACCCGAAATAAATGAATATAGAAAATTTCGGTAATGGTAAAGTGTAACTTTAAGAAATTTGATGTGTTTTGGTAGCTAACATTATTTGCATCGAATTTCGAAATTAGAGGTCGACTTTCAGATATGCATACTCGGTGCGTATGTAAGTTAAAGTGTCAGTTAGTTTACTCATTGAGTGGCTACTTACCTAGTTTTTAAATAATAAGCAATTTAAATTTAGTCACAAAAGATTACTTTCTTTTTTTAGTCCCCAATTTCCATTGTCAGTTCTACATGTAAATACTTTATCGCCATTAGTATATAAGTATGTCCAAGGGCAATGTACTTCGCGGTCCGCAGAACCCCAAATTTACACTGCGTTATTGTAATACATGTACGGAGAAGGTACGGAGGATAGCCCGGCAGTCCAGAGAGATGATGTAAATAGAGGATATTGAATGAGTGGTCATGGAATACCGAATTTATTAAACGAGTCATCTCTAAAAATGAGGCCGCGCCGAGTTTTTATCTGTTTAGAGATGACGAGTTTAATAAATGAGGTATTTTATGAGCACAAATTTTATATTCTATTTATAATATGACCTGAATTTTTGCGAAAAATCGTCAAAAATCTTGACATTCAAAGTTTCAATTTTCCGCGATTTTTATAACGCCGTTTAAAACTGACTTCACTATGTATGCATTATGAAGTCATTTTCGCGGTTACGAAATAGCGTTGCTTTTCGCTCTGAGCTCATTTGCATAGTTATTCCACTAGTGTAATAACACTCGTGTAATATCAAAAATATTCAACGGGTTTATTTCACTACCGCGACGTAGGTCATATTATAATGATATATATAATCAACCGTAATATACATGCACAGAGAGGACATTCATGTGAACGAAGTAATCTACTGATGGGAGTAAATGTGATTCAAAAATACCGCTACAATTAATTAATTAGTATAATAGAATGGCTTGATTCCATTAAAAATATTGATAAACCCGTGCAAAACACAAAAGAACAAAAATTATTCCTATTTAATCTAAAGAAAGACCAGAATTTAATCGAACTGTTGTGCACAACTTGATGACGTCATTCGGAATCCATGTAAACCCGACCCGATCAGGAATGAGAAGCATCGAGGTCGAAAGGTTAAATTGACGTCACTAGGGTCGAAACCGAGTTCGTTCAAATGGAAACCGGGTCGACTTTAAGCGATCCCATATGAACTTGCTCTGAGTGTGACGTTTGACCGACTAGAGATGAATATTAATGTAAGTAAAAATAAACAAAGAAGGGGGTCAAAATTCGATTGTCGTCTACCTTTTCAATCGTACCAGTCAGAGAATTGTGTCGTCAATTAATATTATTCAATATCATATCAATTAATAATATATTATCTTAAAATCATGTAGGTTTTTTTCTCAATAATTCTATGTTGTTAAAACCCAAAATAATCGTCTCATTGAGACATTTCTTATTAATTTTAACAGCATTGGAATCATTTACTTTTTTTGCTGAATAATATCTACTTTTTTAAATATCTTTTTATTCAAAGAAATGGAAAATTGAACATAGTCCCTTGATACATATGGTCGCTTAATACACATGGCCAATTGAGTAAGATTGGTTGTATTGAGAAATTCTATTTTTTACTCGATACGTTTATCTATTTTGACAACGGCCGTTAACTTGTCAGACTTCATGAAATATTGGACTAAATTGTTGACTAGAGGAATATTGAAGGTCGCAGTCGTAAAGGAAACTGTTGGCTTTTTTTAGGCTTCAACCTCAATTTCAATCTGGATCAAAAGTTTAAAGTTCACATTGTAAGGAGTAAACAGAGAGTGTTTGTTGAGAGCTTAAAGAAACAATAGGATCACGATGGCGTCAAAATGGAAAGTTACCCGGATTTTAAACAACATCAACAACAACAACAACAACAAAAATCGAAAACGTTCAAATAGTTTATTCAATATGTATCTAGCTCTTTTTCTACATTATGTGTTTTTCATGTGATTTGATAAATTTTATCAACTCATATGAAAAAAAAACTAATACAAAAATACTAAAAACAAATAAATAAATAATAAAACAATTTACAATAAATTCACAATTTTAAGTGGGTTTTTCCGATTTAAAGAAAAAAGGGGGAACTCAAAATGGTGACAGAATTGAATGCTCTAATCGTTAGTCAATATTTCCTTTTGAATATATTCTTATTAATCATTATTCTGGATTTAAAAAAAGAAAAGCGGATGGTATAGAATAAGATAAGACTGTACATATTTACACACTGATCTTCTTCTATCCATCTATCTATCTTCTAGCCAATTCGGTGATATTCCGGGTTCATCATGACAAGGGGCGAGATTTAGACAATTTCAACATCTTCCTTTGTTCTAGAGTAGTCGAAGGAATCAATCGGTTCTAGGATGCATGGATTATATAAACGAGATCTATCGCACGCGATCATGTCAGAATCTAATGTCATAATCAATTTTTGCCATATGTCATTTTGTCGTAAGTTATGAAATAAGATATATATTGTTTATATGTTTCGACCCGTGTGTTGTATTGTCCGATATGTTGAACTGCCATCACGTGAAGTAATTTGGCCAGGGCTTTAGTCCGACTTCAATAAAATTGGGTCTGAAGGACTCAACAATTGAAATTTTGGGAGTCCCTTTTAAACGTTTGGGAGTCCTTGCTTTAGATATAGACTATTTCCTACATAAGCGACATTTTTTTTTCATTTATTTATTAATCTTATTTCTTTTATTTCTATTTATTTATTTCTGTATTATTTACCTTTTTTTGGGGGGGGGATTTAGAGTTTTCCCTTGATTAATGATATAGAATGTGTTGGATTTGTGAAGTATGACTAATTGGGGTTCAATTTCAGGAAAGAATTAAAGACTGTTTAAAACAGTCTTCAATTCTATTTTATAGTTGACTCCTAGAGGGTCCAGGGGACTCACATTAGATAGGTTTGAGGGGGTCTCAGACTCTCAAACCCGCATCCTTTAAAAAGTCTGATTTGGCGATTATTTTATCAATGTAGACATGTGGGTCTAATATCAATGAATATTTAGTAAAACTTGCCATTTGTAAATGTATCGGGTATATACCTTCTTTGCTTCAAACTTAGATGCAACAGCACAGCACTGACACGTCAAAATTTATAGATTATACATAAATATCTTAATATTGACAAAAAATTGTCCAATTTATATAAATAATGTATATCGCCCTTATTCAGGCGAGCTCGTATGAGTATAGGTGTATTTCAAAACTGAGCTCTGACGTAGGCGTTAAGTCCATTACCATATGTAGTCAGGTAAATTTAAAAAGCATATGATAGGAATTTAACCTATTCCCTTCACTTCTTTTATGAAAGCACATGTAGTGAGTAAACCTTGCGATTTAAGACAAAAAATAACTTTCATTTTAAAGGTAAATTGTTACTTTTTAATGAATTATTTGAAACTGAATTATCTTTATCGAAAACATGGCACGGGAATATACCACAAAATCTACCTATATAGGTGTATTTTCAAAACTTAGCGCTAACGTTGACGCCGAGCCCATTACCATGGGTATATATCGTGTATATCCTAAATAACATATAGGAATTGAGCCTAATCCCTTGGCTTCAATTATAAAACTACATGTTTAAGTAAACCTTACGATTTAAAACAATAAAAAAAACTTTCATTTGAAAGGTAAATTGTAACCTTTATAAAGTGTTTTTAATCCCGTTTTATCTTAATCGAAAAAATGACACGGGAATCTTACGGTAAAAAGTAGATTTTACGGCTCACCGCGCAAAATCTACCTATAGTATAGGTCGATTTTGCGCGGTAAGCCGTGAAATCTATTTTTTCCAAAGTTGAAAAGGAGGGATCACGTTCATTTCTTATCATTTGCTTTTTAAACTTACCCGATATACCTATGGTTATGGACTCAACGCCTATGTCAGAGCTCAGTTTTGAAAATACACCTATAGTGTTAAGTTATATAGTACATTGCTGTTTGCGGTTTGGGTGTCGGGCCAGCTGTATTTATGACAATTCCATTAACTCTCTCTCCCTAAGGAAAATATCACAGACGATGTTAATAGCCCAAAGTATCATTTTTGTGTATTTGTGTCAAATAATTATGAACGCCATAAGTATTCCCTCTTATACAGTTAACAACATCGTGAATGACAAGGTGAATGATTCAGGAATGATTCAGGAATGAAATCGATTGAGTGTGTGGAGCGAGTTTTGAGTGAATTAAATGGGAGGTCATCCAATATCGCAAATTTTGTTCAGGATGAACAAAATTTGCGAAATCGATTACCTCCCTTTAATAAAATAAGCATTCAAGTTCTATAAATAGCTTCCTATTTCTGCGAGAACCTAAAGACGCTTTCAATATGAATTACGTCGGTGAAATCGCGATTGTTCTCTTTCCAAATTTCTTTTCCATGAAGTTGTTGATTCTATATTTTTCAATGGGGTTGAGCGTTTTTGAATAGTTTGAGTGAGTGTTTTGAATGAATGGTTGGAACGCTGAGCGAGTGGCTTGGAATGGTTATGATCGAGGTGAACGCTAATTTCACGATGTTGTTAACCTTAATAGCATGTCTCTGCATTCACATATACAAGATAGTAGTTTTTATTATTATTGTTATTGTTAATATTATTATTTTATTATTATCATTATTTTATTTTTATTATTACTATCATTATCATTTCTTGATTTTTTTTTTGTCCTAAAAAGATTCCTCGTATAAAAAGTCGCGATAATTTTAACTGATATAAGTTATCACGATACATTAATGCTAATGTACGATGCAGACGTTCACAATATATATCTACATTTAGATTCCAATATAGTTTTTCGCTGTCCAAAAAATGAAGATTACAAATATCGTGAATTTCTTTTGAAGAAATTGAACACTTTCATGATAACATTGCTAGGAAACTCATTCTATGACTACTCATCGCGATATTTTCTACATCTTCTATTGTCGCGTGACAAAAAGATGGCGCAATATACTTGCATCTCATGAAAGCGGCTTTTAAATCACGTAATTTCACTAGTCCAGATAAAAATCAACCATCTGCTAGTTGCTTGGACCGAGGTTATCTGATTAATTGAGAATTTTCTCAAATTTAGAATTCAAATGAATGCAGGCATGTGAACATAAAATATGGTATTAAAAAGTTGTTAGTTTAAACAACTCATTATTATTATCTTTTATGTTCATACATTTCTAATAGTATCTAAACAGAATTAAAGCATTAATCTCAATATGCAATTTGAGAAAATGTTTAATTGAGAATGAAAAAAAGTTTTACGAGTAATCTCCGGTCCAATTGCCGTATTATTATTATTATTATTATTATTATTATTATTATTATTATTATTATTATTATTGTTGTTGTTGTTGTTGTTATTATTGTTATTTTTATTTCCGCGCCTCGTCAAATGAAACTTAACACAGAGTCCAGAATAGACGAATTTAGGCAGATCTTTTGTGTACATTGTCATTCTATCCCACTACATGAAAATAACTAAGATTTACTAGTCTTTTTCGAATATTTTCAATTAAAAATTTCTTCATGCTACTAGTCACATATATGTGAAATTTAAAGATACATCTTTTTATGATGAAGTATGCTACCTATCACATGAAAAACAACCACAAAGGCAATACAGAAGCATCTATCCTCGTCGGACTGAGCAGATTTCTTACTAAATATTTCCAGCATCAGTGGCGTATCCAGAGGCGGTTTTGGGAGATGGTCTAACGAATCCCCATCGGTAGCTTTATTATTTCATATTCATGAATAAATTATATCAAAAGAATATAGTACTTAAAACAAACCTACAAAATAATATGTTTGGGCGTCTTTACAGAAATCCTGATTCCGTCGCAGATGAATCAAGAATGAACATTTTACCTTGCCCTATGTTTTTCGGTATTTATCTTTAGTATCATTTTTTTCTTATTTTTCTCGAGGTTGGGGTTGTTTTGTATACTTGTTTTATTTTCAATTAATTGATTTTTTGATCTATGTATTTGTTATTCTTATTGTTCTTATCATTAATATCTTTTTTTGTGACTGAGGCAAGGGTCCAATCCAAATTTAGAAAAAAAAAAATGATGGATAAAAATGCGTTTTGGGATCACATATACATTTAAGAACATCGTGAAATTGACTGTCAATCCGATCAAAACCACTCTAAATCGCTCAGTCAGCGATCCATTCATTTATTCCGAACACTCACTCAAACCACTCAAAAACGTTCCAAAATACCTAAAATGGTTAGATCAACAACTACATTCAAAATAGAATCGGTATGAAAAATCCACGACTTCACTAACATGATTCAATTTTGTAAGCTTATTATACATTCGTTAAGACACGGTAAGCTAATCATAGAACTTAAATGCATATTTTATAAAAGGGAGGTAATCGAAATCGCTAATTTTATTCATCTTGAACAAAATTAGCGATATTAGATTACCTCCCTTTAATTTCACTCAAAACTCGCTCCTCACACTAATTCAATTTCATTCCAAAATTATTTGAGCCTTTGCGTTACATTTCCAATAATTTCATGCCTGCGTGATGAACAGACGTTGAACAAGGTATGATTGTTTATCATGGGTTGAGAAAAGCGACTTCAAGTCCGTAATCTTCTATTTAAAGCGCTGTGAAGACTCTGTTCAGAATGTGCGACTGTACAGACTGATCGAAGTCTTCACATTGCGTACAAGTGAAATTGTTGGAAATATCACGCACAGGCTCATTTATCTAGTCAATTTCAATGTTCTTTACTGTAATTGGAAAAAACTAAACCTTCTTACTCAGACAGCACTCTGTGCATTTTAGCCGGGGTCAATACTCTTTGAGTTTCTCAGATAGTTGTTGGCACCTACTCAATAAGATTTCTGTGTGTTTGTCATCCAATTTAATAACATTTCTATTGAAGTCATGTCCCCTAAGGATGGTATCCAGACGTATTGTAACTATCTATAGAAGCATGTTTGAGTCTGAAAGTGTAAACACTTTTATAATATGACCTACGTCGCGGGAGTGAAATAACCCCGTTGAATATTTTTGATATTACACGGGTGTTATAGCACTAGTGGAATAACTATGCAAATGAGCTCAGAGCGAATAGCAACGCTATTTATTTTCGTCACGAAAATGACGTCATAATGTGTAAATAGTGACGTCAGTTTTAAATGGCGTTATAAGTTTCGCGGAAAATAAAAACTTTGAATCTTAGGATTTTTGACACTTTTTCGCAAAAATTCGGGTCATATTATAAATAGAATATAAAATTTGTGCTAATGAAATACAGAATTTATTAAACTCGTCATCTATAAACAGATTAAAACTCGGCGTAGCCTCGTTTTTATCTGTTTATAGATGACTCGTTTAATAAATTCAGTATTCCATGACCACTCATTTAATATCCTCTATTTATAAAATGTATATCCTCACTTCTTTAATGCTTTTTGGTGGATTGTCGAGAAATAGATGTCAATTATCACCTGATAATTTCGCGTCCAAACCAGTGAAATTAACAAATACTTATACACTGCTTTCGTTCATTTCACCCTATCAGACGTTATCTAAGCGGACCCAAATAAGTGACGTCATCATGAATCTTGCATAGGAATCACGTGCAAAATAACGCGATTTAAGAGTATCTGTC
Source organism: Fragum whitleyi (assembly GCA_948146395.1). Taxonomy (NCBI): domain Eukaryota; kingdom Metazoa; phylum Mollusca; class Bivalvia; order Cardiida; family Cardiidae; genus Fragum; species Fragum whitleyi. Next base: position 25,966,786 of record OX411556.1, on the reverse strand, counting down.
CTAAAGTTTTCACAATATGTATCAGTTTTGCTCTAAGGGTTTACCGCGATTTGAATTCACAGAAACTGAGTCAATGGACATGAAATTAAAAACTCATACAAAGTAATCTATTGGACCAAAACTGATATAGTAGCTTAAAAATATTACTAAAGAATGCAAAATAGTTTGGATATGTGGATAAAAAAAATTAAAAAAGTGTCTTTAAAGCATGAAAATATGACACTTTTACAACATTTTCTATTTGCGTTCAACTAAAGATTCAGTTGCACAATAGATAAAACAAGAAATGTCTACATGTAGAGAAAAAGCTAAAGAACAATGAAGGAGGCTTAAATTTTGCATAAACATTTCACATAACTCACATTTTGCATCTGAAAATGACCAACTCCAGAAAAATAATTTGCAAATGGCAGACATAGAGTTTGTTTACATTTACTATTCCCACGCCAAATGATATTTCATTCATAAAAAGAAAAAAGACCGCTTCATAACATATGGTGACCAAGTTAATACTATGTCTGAACATTTCAAGTTGTTGAATTAATTTTTACCTGTTACCTGTGCGTCGGGACCATTAAATTTCACTTTAAAGAGGAAGATGAATATCAAAACTATATGATTAACTTTGATTTTTGATTGATATTTGCAAAATAAATAAAAAATACCCATCAAAATATAGTGGAAATACGTATGGTTCCTTTTGGTCTCCATAGGTAGGATTATTTGAAAGATTTCTGTTGTAAAAACATCAAGTGAAATCTACGTTTAGCGTAAATTAACAAAATTGGCTGATTTTATTGATTTAACTCAAATTATTTGGCGTTTCTTTCTGCCTGCATATAAAGAATGATGTAATGAACAGAAAAATGGCAAAGACTACCTTGATCTATCGATTAAGCTTTTGATTTTCCAGGTTTTCTTCGATTTTCACCTTTTCGCGGAAAAACCCAACTACACTTCCGGTTTTTGTTCTTGTGCAAAAAGTAGGCCCATTTTAATTTAGACTGGCTAGACTGTCCTCATTTATCGATACTAGATCCTAAAGTAAGCATGGACACCATTGGTCCGTTGCTTCCTCTCGTTTCATTGGTCAAAATGTATTGAGGCCTTTGATTGGTCATCTCACGTACGAGCGTAGCGTGTTTAAACTGAAGAAAGGGAAAGAACGGAATTTATGAGTTTCATGGTTTTTATTGGAGCTTAATAAATAAAGTATCATATGCTAAAGATTTTGAATACACAGTTTCTACCCAGAATTTTTTTTAATAAGGTTGACTTTTGATATTCAGATTAGTAATTATTATAATTTTGGAGAAACTTGACTCTCTCCTCTATTCTTCTTTCGCTCTCTATTTCCCTCTCAAAATTAATAAAACGCATAGTTTCTAATCCCCAAAACTTAGCTCTTCGTTTGTCAAGCGGAAAACGGTTTTGATAAAAGATAATTTATTACTGCATATTCAAACATTATTTATAATCAAGACAACAGGCTTAAACGCTTGAAATACCGGATAATAAGATGACATTTGATAACAGTCAATCTAATCCTAAAAAAAACTGTTGTTAATAAAGTGTTTTATAAAGAGTACAGAGTTTATATAAACCTATTGTTAATAAAGTGTTTTATAAAAAGAGTACAGAGTATATATTTAGAGTGCATATATTATCATACGGAAAAGGTGTCCTCCAGGGAGTTGTATTAAGTGTCCTTCGATTATACAGAAGAAAATAGGAAACATTAACGAAATTAAGTGTTACTTTTTTTCCATTTTGAAAAAGTACAAATTAACGTTTTTGAATTGCCTCACCCTTTTAAACCTGTACTCTCTAAATAAATTTCTGACGTTATAGAGAATATATCAATTAGATATGTAAAACATTCAATCTCTGCGAGCCTCCTTTTTGAATGACTCAACCATACCTGTCTTTGAATGTGGTCTGATTATTCGGTCATAAACTATTTACAACAGATAGCGAGCCGCTGGGCAGCATGCCAATGTGTGGGTAGATCAGGTGACCTTGTTCTGTTAGGAATGTATACATACAAGAGGTATATAAAGGCGCCCACAGAGCGGTGAGCGGGGAGAGACTTCTTTGGAAGATAAGAAGACAGACAAATTTTAGTTAAACGTTTATTAAAGAAGTGTAGTGTAGTAAATTTGACTTTGATTCATTTCACCAATATATATATTGGTGTCACAGTCTTTCTTTATACGATTTGCTGCAAAATATAAAGTATGATTATGACCACATTATTATCGACATGTTCTTCACAATTCCTTGTTAATAGTAGGGCAAAATTTCACAATAGAGCTTGTGATGGTATCTCCTTTGTTCAATTGAAATTACTCAAAGGCTGAAGCTCAATTAAAGAAGTCATATTTTCATTCTGATGTATGAAATCCCGATATTTTATTCGTGTTTGAATTAAAGTGGTAGATTTCGCAAACGAAACGTCAAAAAAGGGCCACCCACACTTGGATTGTCTTTTGAACTCAATAACAATGATACAATATAATTAAAGGTAATTTTCAAGCGCATATTTTGCCTATCATAATATCTTTTTTTCAATCTATTACCATGAAAAAATATGTTTTCAGGATTTTTGAAAGTAAAATAATGATTTTGTCTGTCCGTCTACACGAAACTCCTAGCCTATTACAACTTATTTTTTCTATACTAAGGGAAAAGTGAAGTGTCTTTCTCAAAATAGGTACCAATTTGCATCGAATCAAAAGAGGATGATTTTAAAGGAGCCTTTTTTGTTGTGTTTTTATATATAATATCGAGTATATCTATAAATTCAATTATGTTTGTGTAATTCACTCGTAAAGTATATTAGAATGAGTGTGTCCTGTCTTTGTTCGTGAACCTTTTGACAAGATATTGATAATCGCCTATATCTTTTCACGGATGAACCCTGTACTGTCTAATTCGGACCAATCAAATCATGGATTATTTAACGAAATCGTTGCGTTTTTCACGAGATATAACAAGTAAATAGCGAGTTATGAACGGTAAAAAATACGTGATATTTTAGTTTAAAATTGGGTACCGTCGATATGAAAATACGCATATCCAACAAAAGAAAATTGGTCATTTATTGTGTCAAAAGTTTAGAATAAAAACACAAGTTTTTAGTATATGTGTACATATTCTTACTACTTAGCAGCCTTAAGAGTGGAAAATGCGAAAAATTATCATTTACTAAGTAGACAAAAGCATCATTCTGGAACTATTTTATAGTCTAAAATTAATTTGGATTAAGCTGAAATTATGATATAACTACATACAAAAGATTTTACCAACGTATTTTTGTGTAATTGGTGAAAACATCGGTCCTTATACATGTCAATCGGACTATAATAATAACACATTTATGTGAATAAGGGTATTGGTCTTTAATTTGAAACAAACCTTTATAGATGTAATGTGAGAGACTGAAACAAGTAAATTGATGTGTATTTGTATTGAAATAAACCAAAAAATAAAGCTATTTAATTTGTGATCTTATTAAAAAAAAAGATGTATAAAATGTATAAATCGAGCCATTAATTGTATATATTCTTATATGACATAAAAAAATAAATTTTTGCTTTTTTGACTAAATGAGTAAAAGTTTTGACTTGGTATTGACTGGTTTTAGCGAATTTTGGGTCGTTTTGACTTTGGGCCGTTTTGACTTCAGGCCGTTTGAACTTGCTCTCAAATAAGTATGAAAGGTCCCACTCTATTTTTTTTAGAGGAGTGATATTTTTATCTCTTTTTCGGTGAAGCGGTTCATAACAAATTTCCCACGGCAGTTTTTTTATTTGACATCTGAGAAAAAAAAGAACAACAGCAAGGATTTCTAAGTAGAAATCAAGGTAAATTTAGTCTCATTTTTAAAGTAGAAATGCCCAAGAGTGATAATGGACGGTCACCCTTGGCTTTCAAGGAATACGATCGTTGCAATTCCTTAAAACATCTTTGTTTACATGTTTTGTTGTTGTAAAAAAGGCTGCCATGTTTCCTTGAAAATAAACACGTGTCTTTCAACGCTGAAATATCTTTCCCACAGGCATTTTAGCAAAAAGTAAGCCTCGTTGATTGTACTCCGGATATTCCAGTTGACGTCTGCAAGTTTTTGTCCCAAATGCATCGGTACATTTTTCAAATGGATGCAAATGCGAAAGTGCAATTTGGAACTCTGTTTTCAGCTATAAAAGCATTCTTTGCAAATATTTTTATCAAAAACATCTTCATTTCCCCTTTTTAATACATTTTATAACATTTTCAGTTGACTTTGCATAAAGAAAAGCCTTAATTTTGCATATAAAATTTTGGCCAAAAATTCAAATGGCCTCCATTTATATTTGCGGCGAACCCTTAAAGAAATAGAATAATCGTTTGTTTTTTTAAGTAAGATCGATAGATATTTCATTTCGTGAATAACATAATCTATCTAGCTTTTGTAGTTCACTCAATGAAATATAAATCGATTTTACACTAAAACAAACGATTATCCTCTATGTATATTCTCACCTTGAGCAGCGTTTGACGATCAGAATTATGCATCCACCGGTTGAATACAAATACGATATTTGAATCTCACATACTGGTTTAAATTAAAACATGTTGCAGACGACAGTGAAAAGTGCGTGTATTTCAAAATTACCCCAACCCCCACCCCATGGAGGAGATAAGATTGGAGATATTATGTTACCGCACCCCCTCTATCTTTATTCAAAACTCACTCATCCTACTCTTTCAATTTCATTCCAAAATAATTTGACGAAATCGTTCACCTTAGCCAATTTCACGCTGTTCCTGATTATCACACACCTCAAGAGATTCGTTATTCAGATAAAATGTAACGTGAATGAATCGTATAAAATACAATTAAACTGGTCTGAGATTAATGGCGAGATCGAAATCTATTCCAAAATTAAGACAAAGGGTGTGTTGAATTGCGGCCATTTCATCAGTCATCATTTAGGAAAAGACCCGTAATAATTCCGCAACATTTCAGAACGCATTACCTTTCACAATGTTAACCAAGGTTTCCTAATGAAATCATTAGGAAACCTTGGTTTACAATGTTAAAGTTGATAACTTCCGAAACGTTGCGGAACTATTGCGGGTCCACTACCTTAAAAGCCTTTTATTCAACTTGTAGATTCAAACGAGGGGTCGGCACAAAACCATTAAAAGTGTCTATAAATATATGGGAACTTGCAACAGATTTGCGCTGACCCGCACATTGTTTTCAAAGAATCGCAAAAATCGTTAATTCTGTTGAAGAATTGGCATAAGCACATCGCCAATAGATTAAATAATGTCGAATATCTGTCTGTACATTAGACAAATGGATTAGAAATGCTAATATGGGAATCTAGGTTGGAAAAAATGCTATGAATTATACAACAACAGAATATTTGTTCTTTATGGCTACCTACAGGGATAAATCAATCTATATGCGAACTTTTTTTAATCAACAAGAGAACCATGATGGTCGTAGATCGCTCGCCCGAGTACCTTTGACCCCTGGGACATCACACCAATTGAAAAGGCAGATGTCAACAAGAATATCATTTCTAAATAAGACCAATACCGTGGAATGTTTTCAGCAAAGAGTAAAAAGGATATGCATGGTTACAGACCTTACATGAACATATTGGCATGCAATAAACAAACTTCACGAAACACAATTAAATGATACTATTATGAAAAGTCCCTGCCTTCTGGTTTCATAGACCATTTTCTTTTAAGATTTACTCCTTTGTGTCTATGTAAAATATGGTGGATTCATTCAGGACCCAAATATAAGCCCAGAGGTATGACATGAAAACATTGGGATTGAAGTCCACTATATAATATTACAAACATAATATGGAAAATGTTTGCCTTTTGGTTTCAGTAAAGAAGATTTTTGAAGTTTTTTTGCCCTTTGAATCTATGTAAAAAAGGGTTGCCCCTGGTGGAGCCCAAATATGATTCCAGGATCTTGATATGAACAAATTTAGTAGAGGTCACCTAGATGATGCTACATACAATATATGAAAGCTGTCTGCTTTCTGGTTTCAGAGAAGAAGAATTTTTACAGATTTTCATTCTTTGATTCTATGTAAAAAGGCACGCGCCCTGGTGGAGCCCAAATATGATCCCAGGGTTTGATATAAACAATCTTGGTAGAGGTCCACTAGATGATGCTAAATAAAAAGTAGGAAAGTTGTCTGCCCTCTGGTTTCAGAGTAGAAGATTTTTGAAGATTTTCCTATTTCACCCCCTTTTTTAGAGTAAAGGGAGAGTTAAGGGTGGATGTCATTTATTTGAACAACTATTGTAGAGCTTGACCCAAGGAACATCCCTGCCAAGTTTCATCAACATTGGCCCACTGGTCTAGGAGGAGAAGATGTTTTAAGAAATTATGGACGACGGAAGATGCAAGACTGACGACGGACGACAGACATTGGACGATCACAATAGTTCACCTTGAGCACTTCGTGCTCAGGTTAGCTTCTAAAATATGCGAAATATTCGGTGTAATACGACTCAAATTTTAAAGGCAATAAACGATTACCAAAAGTGGGTCATATTCGATCAGGGTTGTAGGAAAAATTATTGTTCCTTCATATTGACTGTTCTTCAATATCGCCCATGCACTGTCAATAATATTTTCAGCCAACGAGATTGACAATTTTATTGATTGTGTAAAGGCGCGATATTGAAGAATGGTTCAACATTATTGCCAGTGTTATAGATAGTGTATGGGCAGTGTAATACAATTCATCTTGTAACTATACAAAAATCTATGTGATAATATCCCACATGATATTTTTTATGGTATTACATGGAATTTTTTAGAACAATGAAATAATGCGGTTATTTTTAGAAACTGGCATTTCTGTCAGAAACATCGACGAAAACAAGGAAAATAGAGGTTATAAGATAAATAAAATACGTACGTGTACTTAGCGAATTGTATGGACAAAAAATAAGTAACTCAGTTGATTGAATTGATGATTGTCCGGGCGGAGCCTCGACAATGATCGATTCCCCACCCTCGTTAGATATATATAAATATATATTATATATATATAATATTATATTATATTATAAATATATATATATATATAATATATATATATATATATATATATATAAGAAGAGAACAAAGGAGATACTGTTGTTGATGCCTTATATATTTTATCAAACAAAACACTAAGTATAGGATAGACAACGAGTGCCATGGTATATGGAAAATAGACACGAGCTTCAGCGAGTGTCTATTTTCCATATACCGTGGCACGAGATTGTCTATCTGAATTAGACCACGCTTTTCTTACATTGACTGTAATTTTAACCCGAACATCTTGACAACGAAAACGAGTAAGCTCGCTGATATATTACTGTTATTATGCGTAATTATGCCAAAACAATATATATGAATCTATTATCGTTGCTTATAGCAGCTCTTTTGCATGTATGCAACTGTAGAAAGTCTTTTGAAAAAAGCAATCATATAAAATATGCTCGACACTTTCTTAAAATGACACGGCACAAAAATCTGTCAAGATTCACGTGCACGACACCTTTTCATTGTATATCTGTAGATGCAATGCTAGGAGTTGTATCTGTGATTTATATTTTTGAAATACTGCTCTCTGATTGGCCGATTCGCTTCAAGCGTGGTCTAAGTACGTTTTATACATATATATATATATATATATATATATATATATATATATATATATATATATATATATATATATATATATATATATATATATATATATATATATATATATATATATATATATATATATATATATATATATATATAGCGACACATGAGAAGTACATAACTTCAATGCAAAAAAGTGTCGATTTCGCAATTTCTGCCTATTTTCTCTGATAATTCTATTGATAAATTGAAATGATTAGTATCTGCCGAATTGTTTAAGCAATTTAACAAAGTGCTGTCGTTGTCTTAACAGAATTAATGGGCTCTTTTGGATTCATTTGTAGAAATAATTCGTGTATCCCATTCGTGTGTTAAAATATGAAAAGATATTAGCACGCATTATCTGGCTGGAAATTATCATTCATATTTTAAATAATTTGATTAATACGTATAGGATAGAAAACGAGGGTCGTGCTATATGGGAAATAGACACGAGCGTAAGCGAGTGTCTATTTCCCATATACCGCGGCACGAGATTTTCTATCTGACTTAGACCACGCTTTTCTTGCACTATCTGTATTTTTTACCCGAACCTCTAAATAATGAAAAGGAGCAAATTACGCTGTGATATTACTCCAATCAAGTGTGAATATGCTGAAATTACTTATGAATCTATTTCCGTTACCCTTTTCAGATCTTTTGCACTTTTGCGACTGTCGAAAGTCTTTAGGAAAAAAGAGCTGTAAAAAATGCTCGTCGTCTTTTTGAAATGACTCGGCCCAAAAACCAGTCGAGATTCACGTGCAATACACACACTACAACCATATATCTGTTAATACAACGCTCGGAGTTGTATCTGTGATAGATACTTTTGAAATACTGTTCTCTGATTGGCCGATTCGCTTCAAGCGTGGTCTAATGTATTGATATAACCCCTACATGTCAATGAGCAAACAAAAACTCAGTACCTACAGCTTTTGTACACATTAAATACATCGTTAACAAACAATACATCATGTCTTTTGCGATATCGTCGTGAAATTGGCAAAATTTTGAATGAATTCGAAATGAAATGAGTATTTGTAGCGAATTTTTAATGATTTTCAAGAGAGGTAAAAGTTAATCGATAATTTCGTCCAAATCATTGGTATATCTTTTTAACCCCTTTATTAAAATCTATATATTTTTTCTGGTTTTAAGTCTTCACGGTCAAATCAGACGCTTAAAAGTCAACATCAGCCAAAAGAACCAAAATACAACTATTTAATAGATTTGATTGAACTGTCGATTGCTTTGATTGATTTCGAAGCGTTTTTGAATAATTTTTGAAGGCTTTTTGAGTGATTACAGTGAGTGTTTGGAATGAAAAAATTGATCACTGAGGGTAAGTTCATATCGGACTCGGTTTCGACCCGAGTTGACCGGGTTTCAATCAGAACGACCTCGGTTTCGACACTAGTGATGTCATTTTAACCTTTCAACCTCGACGCTTCTGATCCTGGGACAGGCCGGTGTTATTTGGGTTCCAAAATGGCGTCGAAAAAAGTGCACAACAATTCGATTACATTAAACAAATGTTCTCTATTACTTTAAACGACGAATCCTTTTTTTCTATAGCATTTTGCACGAGTCTATCACATTTCTTAATGGGATAACGATATTTCATGGTTAATTAATTATTGTAGCGGTAAATGTGCAGTTTGTTTAATACCACCAGTGGGTAACTCCGTTCACATGAATGTTCTTTCTGCGCATGCATATTACAGTCAATTTTAGATTATTACATCATCTCACGCGACTCCCGGGCTGCCATTTGAATTTACCCTGAGTGAGTGATTGGGAATGTTTTTTTTTTTTATCGTGAAGAGTGTCAATTTCACAAATTTCACAAATTTCACAATAACTGTATCGACACACCCGAATGTCTAGCCGACAACATTTCTTATGCAAGGATCATATCAAGACTATAAACCAGGCTTCTCATGTAAAATCGCTTCGGACTCTTAATAAACATGTTAAACGATATCATTATAATCAGGATTTACTGTCTTTTCCCGAATTCCGCATTTTTCCATTAATTTTTCATAAAGACCAATATTGAATCTTCTTCAATTTCTGGCACCAGTTATGGAATAAAAAGCAATTAGGCTGCTGCGGTTCCGCAATGATTTACAAACTATTGAACTAATTTTCATGTGAGCATTCTTATCGTCGAACGGTTCAACCTACTTGCTGGTAAACCCAGTTTTATACACGAGTTCTCGATCGAGAGAGAAAGAGAGAGATCGAGAGAAAGAGAGATATCGAGAGAAAGAGAGAGAGAGGAGGGCAGGAACATAGTCAAGACCACAGAGACAGAAAGACAGAGAGGAGAATGAGAGACAAACAGACAGACACAGACAGAAAGAGATAACGAGCGAGAAATAACGTCCGTGATCCCGTAACAGCTTCAAATCCATTCGTTGCCTTACGAAGAAATGGTTATCCGAAGAAATTTGACAATTAATCACAGGGTCAAACAAGTCGGGTAAAGGAATTCGGGTAAAACAATAACAACACAAATAACATGTATTACACGTTGATTTGATAACATGGTTATAAAAGGCTCAGCAAGAATACAATGTAATTCTGATGACAGGCAATATTCCTGTCTCCCTTAGAATATTGCACCAAAATTTATGGAAATAAATTTAACAAAAAAATCTTTAAAAGAAATCATGATTTTTAATGGAATTGTTTCGTGTAGCTTGCTTAGGAGAGCGAATAAATTGTCGACGAGCTAATTTTTTGTAAATTACTTATAAAGAGACAAGAAAATAAGTGGAGAAATTAGAAGCTTGCTGTTCCTGTACTTAATTACGTAAAATTGCTCTAAAATATAGCCTTGAGAACCTGAATACTTGCTTTTTAATTCTTAACTTTAAATTTTAACGTTTTTTTTCTTCTATCTCAATATAATATACAATGCCATTAAATCGAAGTTAAGTTCAATCAATTTCTGGTACGAAAGTGTATGAGAAAAAGACCCAGATCTGCATGTATATTTGTGACCCGTCACGCGAAAAGGGAACATCTGAGAACTATGAACATTGAATATTTAAAAAAGAGATTGGGTCCAGTATTGGTCAACCAGATGTTGCATTTCAAAAATTCTTTCACTGGAAGGTAGATTGGAAATTCTAGATTCAGAAAGTTTCGACTCTAGTCAGTCAGTGCAAACCGCGCAGTCTGACCAGGGTCGACAATTAACGCAATACCCATATGGTCCCTTTCCGCGTGACTGGTCACATTTACAAAGTCCAATCAGAGTCGTTACTAGTAGATTGGTAGTAATGTACATCAGAATATCAGGGAATATTCGTACTGCGTTGAGGAAGCACATAAGATGCGTAGTCTCTCAACTGAACGTGCGCGAGGCGTTATTCAGCGCTGCGTTCAGAGAGACAAAACGGTATAAACTGTTTGCAAATTATAACCCGCTTTGCACGTGCATTTGTGTGCAAAGCAGGGTATAATTTACAAACAGTTTGGACAGTTTTGCCATCCTTAACAGAGGGCAGGCCAGAATCCGAGAGACTGATTCAAAGGACATTACCAAGACATGGTGTCAGAAACTGAATCGCCAACAGCTTAAACGGGGGACGTCCAGAATATTCCAAAACATCTTTCAGTGCATGTATATGAATTTCACCAAGAGACCCATGTGGGCCTTTGCATTATAGGTCGAGATGAGATATATATATAATACGTACTTAGTGTATTATATGAAAAAAAAATCTAATGAGGTTGGGAGAATTGAAAATTGTCGAGGCTCTACCGAGTTAGATATTTTTCATACAATACACTTGGTACGTATTATATTTATCTTATAACCTCTATCTGTCATGTTTTCGACGATGTTTCTTACTGAAATGCAAGTTTCTAAAAATAACAGCATTATATCTTTGTTCTAAAAATAACTATGTGATATCATAAAAAAATATCATACGGGATGTTATCATACAGATATCTTTATAGTTATAAGATAAATAATCATATTTGATATTTATAGAAAGGCATCCAAAATTGGCAAAGGTAAAGGACAGGTATACTTTGATCGAATCTTCATTTACCTCCCTTTTATGTAATACTGGACTGCCCAAGCCAAATTCCCGATGGAACAAGATGTGTTGGTTGAACACGAGTGCCCCCCGAAACGGCATTTTTTAAAAAAAAAAAGCTTTGACTTTATGTAAAATGAATTCTGGAAAGTGTAAGTCAAAAACCTTTCAATAATTAAATTGAAAATTTATAAAAAGCTTTGACTTTGTGTAAAATGAATTCTGGAAAGTGCAAGTCAAAAACCTTTCAATAATTAAATTGTCCGATGTGTGATATTGTGATAGGTAACCAGGTCATGGATACTACAGCTAATAGAATATACAATGTGCCATCACATACAATTGAACCACCCAACATTGCAAGTGACGTCAGTTTTTGTTTACTTTTCAAAAGCAAAGTTCAAAATAAATTGTTATTCAACTCACATAAATACAACTGTCGTAATTAGCGCAATCGGTAACGTACCCTAGCCCAATTAACGTGGTTCATGGGTTCGAATCGGCGCAAAGAATGATTTTTTTTTCTTTTTTTATAAATTCAAGATTCTAACATGGATGCATTGTATTAGTATTAGCAATTCTACACAAAACTTTGAAATAAAATCGTTTTTTTTTCATTTTTGCGATATTTATGTATACATACTTATGAGTTGATAAAAGAAAATATGGAAATACTGACACATCAGTAGAGAAAAGATAAAAAAAAAAAAAAAAACATTAAAAAATGAAGTTTTCTTACATATGTAATGAATAAACGAGTCAATTTAAGATTAATGGAATTGGTTATTTTCTTGATTGAAAATTAATTAAAAAAGATCATAACATTACAAAAAAAAATGTAATTTGACAGAGATTCGAACCTCAATCACCTTTCTTTTGAGGGGCGGACACGTATGTCCGAACTCTCTAACCACCTGAGCTATTTTCTACTTGTCATATTCTAGTGTTTTTACTATTTATTAAAACTTACATATTTCACACAGCAACTAAGAAATAAACAAATCATGACGTCACTTGCAATGTTGGGCGGTCGGACTGTACTTCTTGCAGGGATAGGAACGTGGTGTATGCGATAAGTTGTGTACGATGTGATAAGGTGGTATATGTGGGAGAGACAGAGAGACAGTTGAATGAAAGGATGAAAGAACATCTGAGGGATGTACGCTTTCAGCGCGAGAAACCGATAAATCTCCATTTTAAAATGGGCGAGCATTCAAGCTCTGATGTGAGATTTACGGTTTTAAAGAAGATGTACTCCGCAGACCGGACAGAGCGCCAAATCCATGAGTCAGCATGGATCAAAAGGCTACAAACTGTACAGCCATTGGGTTGCAACGGAAAAGACGTGCAGTTCCACATAACGTTAGTTGACGTCTAATTATGCGCGAGAACGTCAACGCCGCCTGAACGTGGAAAAACGACGTTGACGTCATATCCTTTGTGGGATAATTTAAAATGGCTGTATCGTTTAAAATTATTATGTAGTAGTGTTAGAATATTTTTCGTTTTCTTGAAAAAGGCATTTTTTGCCGAAATATTGAATACTGAGTGTTTTATTAAATGCTTTCAATAATTACTCAACAGAAGATTATTACAATTGTCATTATGTTGTCATCATCAATTTTTGCTTTGCTTTTTTGTTTTACATTGAATTGTTTTAGAAGGCCCGTATAGTTAATAAGTTCATTGTATTGTTTGTATGGTGATAGCTTAATTAGCTACCTTTTGTAAGTAAATATTTTATTATCATTACTTTTACCCTGTTTGAACCAAATCCATTGAAAACTTTGGACTTTTGTCGCTAAAACTTACGAGGTATACATGACGGACGTGACCCATTTTATGAAAAAAAAAAAGATCCTTATATTACACATGTTAAAAACTCAAAATCTTTCGATGTATAGTTGATAGATTTGACCCATTATATAACGGAATGACCAATACCTTAGTTTAATCATTCTGTGAAAATTGTAGTGAATTTGTTGCTTATTTATGCATTGACGATTGGAATCCAGAATGGAAGTAAAACTTTTAAAATTGTCTTAAACAATATACTTTATAATTAGATATATCATAAATCATCGTATAAAACCTAACAAATGCATTGTTTACAGTATCATCATTCTTAAAATACAATTACATAAGCCATAAAATAACAAAATCATAACAACAGTGCTACAACATTGTGAATGCGTGTTGCCCTTAAATAGATAATCCATCATTATCAAAATTCCGTTTACCAAAAACAAGCTATCATGTAAAATGCTTGTGTTGGTACAAAAATTGATCATGGCCCAATCTTATGCTATTAGATTCAAAAGCATATTGTAAAGAAGTTCAAACACCATCAAATTTAGCTATGAAATGCCAAACAAAACACATATCCTTATACTCTTTATCACAATTCAGAATCAGATCATTTTCTTCCAGTTTTTAATTAATTTTCTTTTGTTTGGTTGAAATGAGTTTAACAACCCTTTTAACAATTCTTCAGTCATAATTTGGCATCTGGAGCAACAAACAATTGGTTCCTGGTATACCTCACATCAGTACTACCATTACATCCTATTCTAGCCTCCAGCTGCTATCCCAAACAAGTTTAAGATTATCAACCTATCAGTGGAAGACAAATTGTCTGAGAGGATCATTGCAGCCATCACTCTTGATGTTTGATAGTCTAATGCACTAACATCTGCTCTATCCTGGTTGAATTGCCAATAAGCTTAACAAAAATGTTTGCTGATGAACATTTCAATTTGACGAGCTTGTTAAAATCAAAGTATTCTATGTAAAACACATCGTAGGAAATGAAGAAACTCCTTGCAACAAGCATACTGTAAAATGGGAATTAAGCGACCACATACTGGGCCGCCAAGGAATGGTTCCTTAGTACAAGTTTTTTGTTTACAAATTAGAAACATAGTTTTCATTGAATATGAATGTTATTGCAAATTTTTAAACAATCCTATGTTTGTTAAAACTAATTAGAATCATTTAACTTTTAACAACATAGAATTTGTTACAATAATGTTTGAACCCGCTATTTCTTCTTTTTAAGATATTTTGATTCAAAAGAGGGGAAACGGTGGCTGAATAAAAATGATCGCTAAATAAACATGGTCACAAGTTGTGTTAGTTAAACACCACTGCCATTTTTCACAAACTATAGTTAACGATATGTAAATCAACAGCAAAAAAAAATTCAATATTAATTTGTCCACACTTTTTACCTTGAAAAATGTCTTTTGAGCAGGTACAGTCGAACAAATCTCAAAATATATTTTTCAACACATTTGACCTTGAAAAATGTCTTTGGAGCTGGTACTGTCAAACAAATTTCAATATATATTTGTCCACACATTTGACCTTGAAAAATGCCTTCGGAGCTGGTACAATTAAACGAATTTCAATATCAAGCTGGTACAGTCATACAAATTTCAATATTAATTTGACCACACATTTGACCTATAAAAATGTCTTTGGAGCTGGTACAGTCATGAACATCATGAAATTGACTAGTTGAATGATTTTGGAGCTAAATTTCATGAGTTTTATGATCAGGCTTTGAAATTCAGTTTTTTGAATGACTTTCAAGGGAGGTAAAACATAATTGATCATTTTTGTCCAAATCAACAATGATTTTTACCTCCCTTTAATATACAATCTGCCTACTTTTCTACTTTTGTTTTCATGGACAAAATCAAATGCCTAAAATGAACACCAGCCATAAAATCATGCAATTTTTTGGTGGATAATATTGAAATGTTGATCATTTTTTCATGATTCACGGTGTTTTAGAACAATTTTGGAGTGATTTGAATGTTTTGAGTGAGTGTATGGAATGAATTGTTGAAGCGCTGAGCAAATGATCTTAAAATGGTTTTAATAGGAATGAGTGTCAAGTTTTTGTGGACAACAGACAAATAGACAGAGCAATGGCAATATGCCCTGGGAATCAATGGATGTTGGGAAGATTAAATTAATCTTTTGAAAAAAACAAATTGCCCTGTTTCTTATCCAGAATGACCCGTATTACACTAGTAACTCTTTTCTGTTCTTTCATCAAAGAGATGAAAATAAACAAGAGGGCCATAGTGGCCCTAAATCGCTCACCTGAATGAACTGTCAAAAATTATTTAAAGTAGATTTAGAAAGGATAATGAATTCTTACCAAATTTCAGGTTGATTGGGCAAAAAATGATGCCTCTACACTGCTTACAAGGTTTCACTAAGATTTGACCCTGTGACCTCATTTTTTGACCCCACTTGACCCAATTTAAAACTTGACCTAGATTTCATCAAGATGATCATTCTGATCTATTTTCAGGTTGATCGGGCAAAAAATATGGCTTCTAGAGTGTCTACAAGGTTTTTCTAATATTTGACCCTGTGACCTCATATTTGACCCCACTTGACCCAATTTAAAACTTGTCCGAGATTTCAGCAAGACAATCATTCTAACCAAATTTCAGGTTGATTGGGCAAAAAATATGGCTTCTAGAGTGTCTACAAGGTTTTTCTAAGATTTGACCCTGTGACCTAGTTTTTGACCCCACTTGACCCAATTTCGAACTTGTCCTAGATTTCATCAAGACAAACATTCTGACCAAATTTCAGGTTGATTGGGCAAAAAATGTGGCCTCTAGAGTGCATACAAGGTTTTTCTAAGATTTGACCCTGTGACCTAGTTTTTGACCCCACTTGACCCAATTTGGAACTTGTCCAAGATTTTATCAAGACAATCATTCAGGCTAAATTTGGGGTTGATTGGGCAAAAAATATGGCCTCTAGAGTGCATACAAGGTTTTTCTAAGATTTGACCCTGTGACCTAGTTTTTGACCCCACTTGACCCAATTTGGAACTTGTCCGAGATTTCATCAAGACAATCATTCTGACCAAATTTTAGATTGATTGGGCAAAAAATATGGCCTCTAGAGTGCATACAAGGTTTTTCTAAGATTTGACCCAGTGACCTAGTTTTTGACCCCACTTGACCCAATTTCGAACTTGTCCGAGATTTTATCAAGACAATCATTCTGACCAAGTTTCAGGTTGATTGGGCAAAAAATGTGGCCTCTAGAGTGCATACAAGGTAAATGTTGACGACACACGACACACGACGGACGACACACGACGGACGACGAACGACGGACGACGGACATCCACCTAACCACAAAAGCTCACCTTGAGCACTTCGTGCTCAGGTGAGCTAAAAAGGGGATGATATGAAAATAAACCTTCCCAGTATAAGAAAATATTGTGGTAATAGAAAAATTGCTTGTTTAAAGGAATTTCTTCTTTTTCCACATATTTTCTCAAGTATAAAATCACAGGCAAGTCAAAACCTGGTCCTATACAGTTATACAGAAAAGGGTAGTTTAAAACCTAATGCCATTATTTGTTCACAACATAGTTTAACAAGTTACACAACAAAACAATTGAACATAAAAATCAGCACTTGGTGTTTGTGGTCTAGTGGTAGAGCGTCTGCCTCTTGACACAAAGGTCCTGAGTTTGATTTCCGGGAGCAGCAATCGATCTTGGTTCTTTCATTGGCCCACACATTAGGCGCGAGTACTGGTGAATTTTCCAGGAAGCAGAATCGAGAGGAATTAATCTAAGTTGTAAGAACTTGTTTCCCAATCGATGTAAAAATAAATAGGTTTAAACCAATTAACACTTGACTGAGGCAACAGTGAGTAAACAAGGTGACCTTGAGATAGAAGGTTAAAGTTGAAGTCTAAAAGCAATATTTTTCTTCAGCAAAAGAAGACATTAATACAATTTATTTTGAGATGGCTTAATTTTAATTCTTTAACATTCTGCTAAAGAATTAAAATTTAGCCATCTCAAAATGAATTGTAAGCTTTAATAGAAGACAAATATATTTTAAAGGTAAAAAATCATTATGCCAAATATAAGGTTCTTATCTTGAGTAGACTTCTGGTAAGTTTTTTGTTCTGGGCCTGAGATTATAAAACTTTTCTCTGGCTCAACTGAAAATTTTCTCAAATTTTGAATTAAGATAAATGTATGAAAATAAAAGATAATATTAATAAGTTGCTATTTTTAACAACTTATTAATAATATCTTTTATGTTTACACATTAAAATGAGTATTAAAACAGATTTATGGCTTTAATATCAAATTAAAATTTGAGAAAATTTTGAATTGAGCATGAAAAAGGTTTTATAACCTTGGGCCCTGATCTTGATAAAATAAATGACCTTGTCCATGGAATTCGAAAATCTTAATAGTCAAATATCATGATCATCTCTTAATTGAACATTTTCTTTTCTTAAATAGGCTTGAAAGTAATTGGCATTAGTTTTTTGGTTATCTTGTTTTAATTATTTTTTTCAGACAGATAGATAGCCAGGCAAATGAACAAATGTAAGAAAATATGCCCCTGATCTGTTTTCTTGAAATAGGTTGTTTTCTCTAATGTTTTTCATCGGATAATCAAGAAATAATGGTAGATTATCATTTGATAAACTCACCACCTAGTCAGTGAAATTATCAAACTCTAACACCCCATTTTTGTTCATTTCATCCAATCAGATGTTATCTACACTGAGCACAAATAGTGACGTTATCATGAATGTTGCAAAGCAATCACTTGCAAAATGATGCCCTTTTAGAAAATTTGTCCTAAAATTATGCAAAATTTTAACTCATTTTTGCATTAAAGAATTAGAATAATTGTTTGGTTTTGGAATAAGATCAGTGGATACCGTAGAAGCTCTAATACAACCCGAGGGTTCTATGAGAATCATCACAATTCTTTTAGAACAGGATGGGGCTCTCTTAGAGTCTACAAATATTATGTGGGAAAATGGCCAAAATTACCAAATATTGAGACTTTCTACGACTGCAACATTGCGATCAAAACCAAAGGTGTTTCATGAATGAATACAATTTACCATAACGTATGAGTGAGGTGTAAAGGCCATTTGACATTGTTGGATACAGTACACTCAGGTTATTTTCTCTAATGTTTTTTTTAAAGAAACCAAGGGAAATTTCAGTGAAATCTTTCATATCTGATCGTTTGGCATGGAAAGTCATATTGACTCTCTGTTGACAACATTATTTTGCGATGAACAAAAGCTATATTTTCATCTCTGTGTGTTAAAATATTGCTTTTGTTGATTGTACACTTAGACAAACGATTATCCTCTATATAATCCCACATTCTGTCTTGAAATTGGATACATAAGTGTTGGCGAAAATATGTTCAAACTAATAAGGTGTACAAAGCATTTTATATGGAGTCATACATGAGACACAAAAGCTATATAGATTTCTATTCAGTCCATCAAATCATACTATACAGCTAGAGATGGTAGGGGCCTGAATTTCAGATTTAGAAAGTAAGAATAGAGGTGTGTTTTTTAGAGTGATATGAAAAATCCCATTAAACAAAAGATGTTTGTAAAACATATATGCACCACACCCCTTAAAGGTCTATTCTTTGTCAATCAACAAAGGGCAATAACTCAAAAAAATATAATGAGTAGAGTAATGGTTCTTCTGCACTGCACTTCTCCTTGATGGGATCTATCTGACTGTTAAGTTTCATGATTCTAGCTTGCATACTTTTAGAGATATGCTTCGGAAAAAAATGGTCTACGGACAGGCAGAACGACAGACAAATGCATAGCAATATACCTGCTCTTCTGCATAAGGAGCATAAAAAGATTATTAAGACGCCTTAAGAACAGGTTTTCTCAAATCTGAGTGAAAACTTTTGATGTCACCAAGGCTGCTCGTTTTCAGCCAATCCAAAACCATCTTCCCATCCTCATTTAGCTATCTTAAGATACTTATTTAGTGGCACAAAAATCTTAATCTTAAGCGCCCTATCTTAAAAATCTTAATTAGATTCTAAAGAATCCTAATTTAAGAAACACACCTCAGTTCTTTTACTTCCAATCTATCAAAAGTAAAGACGCTGATCAGATGTGCAGTTACTGAAAGACTGATTGGTGTCTTTGCTTTTGCTAATATACATGGCTTTAAAGGATGCAGGTTTTTCGAGTCTGTTAGTCTGTGATTGACATATAAGAAGACAGGACCCTCAAAAACAACTAGTGGGAGTCCCATGGACCCTTAGGAGATCAGCTTCAGAAAAGAATTGAAGACTGTTTAAAACAGTCTTCAATTCTTTCCAGAAGTTGAACCACATTTTTCCATTTATGAATCCAACACTTTCTTCAACCCTCAGGGAAAAGCTCTAAAAAAGAGTGTTACTTAAAAAGAAGGGATTTGCAAACTTTAAGGTAGGATCCTTAAGTTGAGTCCTTTGAATCCTCTTCTTAAATTTTTTATTTTATGTCAGACTAGCACCCTGAATATATCAATGGCTCAGTGCGAAATAGTTGTAACTGCCTGTAAACACATAAGCAGTTACAACTGTTTCACGCTGACCCATCGATATTTAATTGGTTTTCCTCAAAGCAAGGCAAGTAAAGCTCAATTACAGACCCCAGTGTATAAGACAGTGTATTTTGGCATAAATGGCTATATAAATGAACTAAAGATACATAACAAACATACAAGTATGAAAGACTATACCAGGAAGATTCATCTCCCTTTCACAAACAATCTGGAATCTGTTTAAAAGCTGTTTTAAGGAAGTGGGACCGTAATAGTGCTGCAACATTTCTGAACTCATGATCTTTCCCATGTTGACAAAGGTTTCCAAATGAAAATGAAATAAAACCTTGGTTAACACTGTTAAAGTTCATTACTTCCGAAATGTTGCTGATCTATTACAGGTCCACTACTTCTAAGTGTGCTTTTACAGGCAACTTTAAAATTCTCAACTGAGTTTACTGTGAAATGCATCAAGTGAAAAGGGACCATCTGGGAAATGAAACAGGGCAACAATCCTGGGCAGCATTCATTGAATGTGTCTTAAATGAGGGTTAATACCAAGGGCATAACTACCATTACATATGTGCGTAATACAAATAGATTCTCCTTAAAAAAAAATCATTGAGAATAATAACATCATAACTACAGCTTGAATAAGCTGTAGTTATGATGTTGTGATTATTCACAAACACTCAAATCACACAAGAGGACCAAGATGGTATTAGATCGCTCACCTGAGTCTCTCTGACCCCTGGGACATCACATTAATTAGATAGCGGATGTCAAAAAGAAGATAATTGCCTAAGATCAATACCATGGAACATTTTCAGCAAAGAGCAAGACAGATATGCCTTTTTGATCTTTGATTCTATGTAAAAAGGGATGCACCCGGGTGGACCCCAAATGTGATCTCAGGGCTTGATATGAACAAACTTGGAAGAGGTCCATAAGATGATGCTACATACTAAACATGAAAGCTGTCTGCCTACTGGTTTCAAAAAAGAAGATTTTTGAAGGTTTTCCTATTTTCACCCTTCATGCTCAGATGAGCTGAAAGGG
This sequence comes from Fragum whitleyi, assembly GCA_948146395.1. NCBI lineage: Eukaryota > Metazoa > Mollusca > Bivalvia > Cardiida > Cardiidae > Fragum > Fragum whitleyi. Next base: position 25,945,581 of record OX411556.1, on the reverse strand, counting down.
ATGCGCCCGGGTGGAGCCCAAATATGACCCAAGGGTCTTGATATGAACAAACTTGGTAGGTGCCCACTAGATGATACTACATACCAAAAATGAATGCAGTGTGCCTTCTGATTTCGATTAAAGAAGATTTTAAAAGATTTTCACTCTTTAATTCTATGTAAAAAGAGTTGCGCCTGGGCGGAGCCCAAATATGATCCTAGGGTCTTGATATGAACAAACTTGGTAGAGGTATACTAGATGATGCTACATACCAAATATGAAAGCTGTCTGCCTTCTGGTTTCATAGAAGAAGATTTTTGAAGATTTTCATTTTTTTACCCTTCGTGCTCATAAGAGATAAAGGTATGCACCCGTGCAAAGCCAAAATATGACCCAAGGGTCTTGATATGAACAAACTTGGTAGGTGCCCACTAGGTGATGCTATATACCAAATATTAAAGCTGTGTGCCATCTGGTTACAAAGAAGAAGATTTTTAAAGATTTTTGCTCTTTGATTCTATGTAAAAAGTGTTGGGCCCCGGCAAAGCCCAAATATGACCCCAGGGTCTTGATATGAACAAACTTGGTAGAGGTCCACTAGATGATGCTACATACCAAATATGAAAGCTGTCTGCCTTCTGGTTTCAGAGAAGAAGATTTTGAAAGATTTTCATATTTTCACCCTTTTTGTTAAGGGTAAAGGGAAAGTTAAGGGTTGATTTCATTTATTTGAACAACTTTGGTAAAGCTTGACCCAAGGAACATCCCTGCCAAGTTTCATCAAGATTGGCCCACTGGTTTAGGAGGAGAAGATGTTGAAAGAAATTGTGGACAACATATGACGCATGTCGCACGACGCACGACTGACATTCTATGATCACAATAGCTCACCTTGAGCACTTCGTGCTCAGGTGAGCTAACAAGAGGCCCAAGAGGGCCTGTATCGCTCCACTGGCTTTATCATCTCAAGATTTGAAAGAAATATTGAAAATAGAAGGTAATGAAAGTCACAAGCATTCAGAAGGAATTCTGACTTACTCCTAATTGATACTTATTTACAAGCTAATCAGAAGAGAATACATATAACTAACATGTAAAATTACATGGAAGAAGACTTTTTATGTACCACTTTAAAGAAACCTTTAACACTTATTTAACTCAAAATTATTCAATAAATTTCATTTCACCCATTATCTGACAATTTTGACTTTGATTGATCTGAATTCCAAAAAATCTTAGCAGACTACATAAAGCAAAGCCAAACAATGCAGAAAACATTCATAGAAAATGAAAAATTGCAAATGAAATCATCTTTAGCTACAATGTTTGACTGGGAAAAGGGGGCAATATGCTAGGGATATTCATAACAAATTATAAGGAAGGGAAGTAATGAGTGTTTATTTAATCACTTAATAAACTGCATTGAGCTAAAGATAGGGGGGATATTTTGTTTTTCAAATATAAATATTTCATTCTTCCTAACTTAAAACCTATGCTGTTTGTTCTCATTTGAAATGTCTCATCAAGATGAGTCAATTGAGTACTAACAACATAGTTTCATCGGCAAACAAGATGTGTTTGTGAAACACGAATGCCCCCGGAACAGCATTTTTTTCAAAGTTTGACCTTGACAGATGACCTTGACCTTGTCACATGACCTTGACTTTGGTACCAGCGGATGCGGATCATTGAGACAGATACCAAGACAAACCCTGTGTTGTGGATACTTATTGAGATTTACTCATATCTCTAGATCTACCGTAATTCTTCTAATAAACATTCTGGGGAGCTATACATAACATGGTCAGGTAGCTTTTATTTAGTATGCATTTACTGATTAAAAGAAATTTTAAATTGATGTCTTTTATACCCTCTTCCTTTTAATTTGAGGTGAATTTCTTCTAAATAATCATATAGATGAATGTTAAGAGGAAATTCTTTTCAAATTGGAGAAAAGGTCTCAAATATTTCTTAAAATTTAGGCATTTGAAGTGTTGTTTTTTTTTAGAAAAAGTGTAGGGGTGCTACTATTATGGAAGGCGCTTTTATTAGGTGAAATACAGTGTATTTTTCTTACCCAAGCTGAGCCCAATTTAAACTCGTCTGAGATATCTTCGAGACAAACATTGTGATAATGAGCAAATCAGGAAAGACATGTGGCTTATAGAGTGAATACAAGATTTTTCTAAGATTTTACTTCATAACCTAGATTTTTACCCCAGTTGACCTAATTTCAAACTTATTTGAGATTCAATCACCAATTTACGCAAATTAAACTCATTTGAGACTTCACTAAATCATTTATTCTGACCAAATTTCAGATTAAATGAGCAAAAATGTTGTTGGAAATAAGATCAATTTTGATAATATACAATGATCAACAGAGGCCAGACATCCACCTAAACAAAAAAGCTGACCCTGAGCACCTTGTGCTCAGGATGAGCTTAAAAAATGGTTTTAGACATGCATTACTCCTTCTAAGGCTAAGCTGGACCTTTGCTAACATGTTTTATTTTCTTAATTTGCGCAACATAAAATGAATACCAAGTATCTAGACTAGAGGGGTAACATCATTCAAATAGTTATTTCTGTTCAAAACCCAATGTTGCTGAATTCTCTAAACAAAATTGGTATCAACGACACAGCATTTACAGAAAAATAGAAGCAATTTTTACACTTCCCAGATGGTCTTTATCTACTTGAAAAGTCACAAACAAAAATTTCTTAGATTCAGGGTTAACATTTTTCCGCTGGTGGGGCTGAGGGTACAGTCTGTTGTGGGGTCTCTGTGTATGGTGGGGGAGGTTCATACATATCTGGACCACTAGGGGGCGCTGAATATCCTGGGGGTGGAACTACATTAGGTTGAGGCGGAGCCAAGTTAGGCTGAGGTGGAACCATATTAGGTTGAGGCGAGGGATATCCTCCATACATCTGTGGCTGTTGGTACATTGGGGCCGGTTGTTGACCATAGGCACCAGGATATTGTGGATAACCGCCGGGTACCGGCTGTACAACCACCGTGGCCTGGTTGTTTACCACAGTACCTCTACCACTGTCTGGCGGGTTGTCATGGTAATATTCACCTAAAACAGAAGATTTGCTGAGTTTGCAAGCCCAAATAACAGCAAGACTTTTGTGTATAATTATTTTGACGGATGACCTTAACCCTTTACTGTTTAATACCTGCTTTTTACGTGTCTGTGATTTTATGATTGAGAAAACATTGTGAAAAAAGAAGAAATTGCTCCTGACAAGCAATTTCTTCTTTTTCCACACTATTTTCTACCCTACTGGATGGTTATTTTTCAAATTAAATGCACTTCAAATTTTCGTCTGCAAAGCCTTTTAATTTGGACAGGTCAAAGTTTAGTAAAAACAGGAAAGGGTTAAGTCACATTCAGGTAAGAGATATGGCCACATCAAAATACTAGCTAATAATTAAACAAGAGTGCCTTCATCAAAGTATATGAAACCGTACACAAACCACAGGGAAAATCAATCATGAAATTTTATTTTCCTAAGATACAGAGTTAAAAAAATTGCAAAATATGCTGATGGTCACAAGATGAAGTACCAGGGGTGTGGAATTCACATGCCCAACTTGTCCCACACTGCCTTTTTTTCACTTGTAGGCAAGTAGATTTGTATAGGCCACTAGTACATAGACAAGTAAGTACCAGAGCAAATCTTGATACAGTACTAAATTTATCTAGTAGAAAAGTCATCCTATTGTTTGTATCAATGGGGAGAAAACATTGTTTTTAATGAAGAAAATGTTTTCTCAATATCTATCATTTCATTTTTTCCGTTAAGTTCTTTTTGATCCTGGACAAGTAGGAAATTGAATTTTACTTGTCCATGGACAAGTTGAAAAAAGTCTTATTTCCACACCCCTGGGTACAATTTATGAAATTGTCATGTAAATTTGTGCAAAACTGTAGGGGTTGTGTAAGTAAGCAATAGATTTATAGACGTTTGGAAGGAGATTTAGATGATGAAACACACATTTACCTATGATGGCGTATTATCTGGCCTAACTTTTTTTTGTGCATTTAGGTTGTGGACCTGTAATAGTTTCGCAAACCTGTAGGAACACATGATCTTTCACAGTGTTGACCAATGGCCCTAATGAAAATCATTAGGAAACCTCTCTTAACACTGTTAAAAATCATTATTTCCAAAAGGTTGCAGAACTATTACGGGCCCACTACCTAAATGAAATAAGATTGAAAAGCAACCTTGGAATTGTGAGATGAACATAAACTTGGTACATATAGTGAGATCTGATAAAATTTAATGGACATAGAAAATATAGAAATTTTAAAAATGCCTGGTTCAACCCTTTTTATTGCTTAATGGGTATTTGAATCTCAAAACAATACGGTTTTGAAAACTGAGTAGATATCTTTAGCAGATTCAGTAAACAAGACTTGAGTGAGTGTTGATATTAAAGCTTTTGGAAAGAGTCAACCAATAATAAATTTATTTTAGTTGTTTCAATCAAAATTTGTGCATACCTATTTACTTTAAAATGACTCTTTTCCTAAATGAAAACAAATTTGGGTATGCAGTTATTTTCTATACTTCTAGAAAATGAAGTCATATAAGTACATGCCATTTATCTGTTTCATTATTGACAAATCTTAACATTTTTGCTTCATTGAATTAAATCATACAAGACAAAAAGCATCTATTGATTTTATGGAGGTGTGAAACTAAGAAGCTAATCACACTCTTGTATGAATCTGTGTTGCATATTCATACAGTGTAAAAAGCTTTTTAGTTTCATGCCTCCATGAAATCAACAAATACTCTCTGCATCTCTTAAATGTTAATGCGTACTATCTTGACCTTGATATTATGATGGGCTCTGAATATTTGCAAACCATCTTTATATATATTTCATGACATCTAAGGTTAAATTACTTACTGGACATTCCTAGAAAGAAGACTCCCCATACACAACTCCAAATCCAACCAATTAGTAACAAGGCAACTGTCAATAACTGTAGTAAACCAATCGCAAAACTGATACAACAGCTCCCGCAACGAGACATTATCGTCATGTCCTCATTTCTAGCACAACAGAATGTACTGAACCCAGCTATAATGGTACCTGGAATAAGACAGTTTAGACTAAGATCATCCTTCACAGATGTGCAGTCTGATCTCATTATGTATATTACACCAACAGCAGTCTGCTTAATTTTTGTAAATAAAAACTGGTTATTCATTGTGCAAAAAGACCTGGGCCATGACTGGTTGAAACAACCATTTTTTTTAATTTTGAAATATATTTTAAACTGCAGGTTAAGGGTAAACATACCATAATGAAATTTTTTATAGTTTCTAGCAAACAAACAACATTATTCATAATTCATGTGGTAATATTTCTCTAATACTTTTCGGTGGCTTAATGATTTGTTTGTTTAAATGAGGTTTCACACTAAACTTTACATTTTTTACCTATTGTAGTAGCTTGATCATCTCGTATTGGACTCTTGGTATTTCTCACAACTATACTACCATTACATTCTCTCAAAGCCTCCAGCTACTATCCCACATAGATTAAGGATTATCAACCAATTGGTGGGTGACAAATTGTCCAAAAGAATGAATGCCTCCTTAGGGGGTTTGTACCCAGGACCTTATAATTGACCTGCTTCACCAACTGCGCTATGCAAATGGTTATATTCATCTACATTGTATGTTGAAAAAATATTATTTTTATTAACCGATTCTTGGAACTATCTTGGACAATTAACAAAGGTATACAGTATAAATTTGAGTCCACATTTTGACAAGCTTTGGTCTTTATATATGGCAACAAATCAAATATTGAATTTCTACAATGCCACAGCCTAGATGCAACATTGCCCTGCCTTCAAGTCAGGGGTCTGGAAATACGCCTTTTATCCACTTATCCCTGGGCAAGTAAAAGATGAATTTCTACTTGTCCAGGATCAAACAAACTTGTCCGCAAATAGAGAAAATTTATGTATTTACAGAAAACATTGTTTTCGAAGCAGAAAATGTGTTCCTGCATTTTCTTCATAAAAAACGACCTTTTCTAACCTTTGATACAAACATTATGCCTGTGTCTTGTCAATTCGACCCTTCTTGTCATTTCGACCCTTTTAAAATTACCAAATTCATACGCTTATTGATTATCTGACTGTTCTGTAACTGGTTTAATTTTTTCAAACTAAGTTTCTGATAGCAAAATATTCAAAAATACCGATGTTTTTTCTAACTTTTTTTTGTAAATAGTTACCATAGAAATAATGATGAATATAACAGACATTAAATTTAACATATTAACAAAACAAAAACAGTTGATTACTTTTGTTTTGACTCCCGAACTAGACGGGAAGAAATAGAAAATGTCACCTGCGCATGCTCAGGGCATAAACATTCACGCCCCCTATCTAGCCTCAGCTGCTTTGTAAAATTAACCCTGGACCAATAATTCACCTGACCAATCAGAAGGGTCGAATTGATAAGACAATCAATTGATTGGTTTAGAACAGCTACCTAGGTTATTCTGGTGCAGAAAGCTTCACTTTCTGTTTATCTTAGACGATCTTTGAGTTTGAATTTGCCTGTTCATATGACATTTCAAATTTTCATTACTAAAAAGTTTAATAATATACATTATGATTGCGCATGTGCAATGTTTTATTTCTTAAGGGGTCAAAAACACAGGTCACAAGGCTAGGCCAATTAATCTTTTTGATCAATTTAGTAGAATTCCAAGGTTTTATCCTGGTTTTTACCTGTCAACGGACAAGTGGCCTTGAAAAAAGTACTTGTCCACATGAAGAAAAGCCTATGTCGGACAAGTTGGGCATAGGAATTCCACACCCCTGCAAGTCAATTTTATTTACTAAGTCAGAGACATACAACACAAGCGCTGTAGAGCTTTTCAGTTTTCACACATACTTAGTAAAAACCTTGCATTAACATTGTGATCAAGTTTAGAATTTGTAAGCCATCTTACCTAGGCCTGGAACTAGAAAGTTGAGAATACAACATATCACAGCAAGGGGCATGGGCATAGCTGGGACTGCAACTCTCTCTTGCTTGCCACGAGCATGTCCAGCTCCCATTCCTATTCCTTCACCAAATCCCATCTTTGTAAGGGCTTGAGATGTTCAAATACTCTGAGAATTTTCAATAGCAGTCAAACAGATAAATTGCAGAAGTAGATCAATGTTTTTTCTTCAATTTTTGCCTCTGATGTTTTTGTTTTTCTTGACTTCCTGTTTATCTCAAAGGATAGTTTCAGACTGATTTGACAGTTTTGCAAAACTAACAATATTTGTGAAAGCGTATGGGTTGTTCGATAAATGTTCCATCTGTTATTTTTATGTTGATAAATTCTTAGGATTTAGATCTATTTTTTCTGAAAATTTGTCAATGTTTTGTCAATTTTTATTTTACCAGAAATCGGCCTGGTCTTCCAGTCTAAACGGCTCGATAGATTAACATTCACGTGAAGTTTAAATTCTTAAATTTCCAACAATTTCAGTTGGATCCGGGGCAGTTCGAACCGGTCCTTTCAGGATGACGGAGGCTGATCCTCACTACTCTATCAAGCGAGAAGATTATGAGCTAAAGGATGTTATAGGTAAAAAAAAAAAAATGTTTTGAGCTTCATTGGTCAATATGAGCACTAAACTGTAAGTTGCTTTTCAAGGATGTTCCAAAATCCCCTTTTATTTCCTTTATAATTATCAGGAACATAAATATGTGAGAATTGTATAATCTCAAGATTTTTTTGGAAGTAGAATTGTTGGTGCTTAAATGATTAAGTAATTTGGTGTAATTTATTGAGGTCACTGAAAGGTGACTATGACCTCATTATCATGCTTCATGCATGACAGACCACAATGCATTATCAACAGAGGTTCAGATAACAGGAATTAAAACCAGTCTCAAATCTTTATTGTAAAATGAAATCCTATGTTGTGGGTACTCATTAGAATTGTCCTAACAAGACAATTCCATTAAGTACCAACAACGTCGGGTTTGTGCTACTATTTTTTGAAAAAAAAATTGTGAAATACCTGCTCTATCTGTAGCTCTGATTTAGGGAGGGTCATACAGGTATGATGGAGTGACAACTGATTTATGCATTTCTGAATTAATAATTATCAGCACCAAAACGTAACAAGAAAAGGTAAACATATTGGCCATGCTTTGATCCAGGGGGTGTCCTGTCAACTCGGCCTGTTAAAAACTCGGCCCGTGTAAAACTCGGCCTGTGTAAAACTCGGCCCGTCAACTCGGCTTGTATATAACTTAAATAGTGTTTAGCCTAGTAAACGGATATATAAGCACACTTATCAGATAGTTAATCAATGTGTGCAATGTACTTAAAAGACAATTGATGACTAAAACTACGATCTTCATATTTCATACGCATATAACTTGTCATCTTTTGTGCTTCGAAAAAAATAATTTGAAAAATAAATCTGAATAAAAGGTGAATTAAGTATTTAATTATATCTATTTTATCTCATATTTACACAAATACCAAATAATAGTAAAATAAGATTATTATTATCAAAATCCTTTTTAACGAGTGATTATTAATTAATAAATATTGATTAATTATCAAAAAAAGCACACAAGCTCCCCAAAGTATTTACATTGCATCGTCATATAATTACCTATATCGATATATAGATCTTATTGTTCATTCTCTTTTCAATCCTACCTTAATGATGTTAATATAGAGAAATTCAGACGTGCATTGACCAGATTTAGAGTATCAGCACACAGACTTGAAATAGAGGCAGGGAGATGGCATAAACCCCACAAAATCCCTTTTGAAAATAGAAAATGCAACTTATGTAACAAACTTGAGGATGAAATGCACTTTCTTCTTGAATGTACTTTACATAGGGATCTAAGAAAAGTTTACATTAACCAGTACTTTTGGAGAAAACCCAGTATGTTCAAGTTTGTTGAATTACTGACATGTAACAATCCAAAAAATACCAAAAATCTAGCTATTTTTATCTTTAAAGGTTTTGAACTTCGAAATGAATATATACGCAATGTTAACTAAACACTAATTGATAACTAAAATTTATCGAACAATTTGCATGACTTCCAGAAGAACTAATTATACCCAAATGTTAACATGGTTTTTTTTTTTTTTTTTTTTTTATACAAGGAGTTCTGAGTGTGGTTTAAAATGTTTGAAATGAAAAAGGAATAAGGTACATGTACTCCTGTCTTGTGGAATAATATAACTAATTTAACTAATTTACTAATTTAACTAAATTGCATTTAAAAAAATCTACTAGTTTAACATGACATGCCCATTGAATATCAAGTGACTTTAAATGGGATCATTATTGTAAATAATGTGAGTGTCAATTTGTATAGTTTATGTATTTTCCATTCGTTTACCCATTTTCTTGTTATAAGTGCTAGACAGCTGCTGGTTTGGATGAAATACTATGATGTAACTGTTTGTACCCTATTTGTAAAACCCTATTTGTATATAACTTTTTCTTGTTGTAAGTCCTAGGCAGCTGGTGGCCCGGATGAAATGTTGTGTTGGTAATCAAGGGCGTAGCTCCCATTAAGCACATTACGCAAATGCGTAATAGAAATAAATCCTATTTAAAAACTGTCGTTGATGAGTGATCATAACATCGAAATTACAGCTTACTTAAGCTGTAGCTACGATGTCTTGATTATTGTCCATCACCCAAAGTCCTGGTACGCATATGGTAATTGTGAGAGAAGCACCAGAAAAACATGATTGTGTCCACCAGTAGACGCGATTAATCTACAATAAATCTGTGATACTGTCGAAATCGACCTAAATCCCAATCTTATGTAATTTAACAGGTTAATCTATAAATATTATTAAACAATATTTAATATCATTTTACAAAATCGTGAAAATCAACTCCCCACTGGTTTCTACCTTGTTGTTTCGTTTTGAACAAGGTGAAATTAACGAGGAAACCATTAACTTCAAGGGCCGAGTAAATAAATGCCTTTTGCAAAAATTACTAATTCATAAAACGGAAGAAAGATAAGAACGACGGTGAAATTTACATTGAGATTGAGTTATCTCCCCTATATATCAGGCCCCGTGCTGACTCGGAATGGGAGAGGAAGAACGACTTGAATTGCAAAATAACTCATGTCGAACTTCCACTCACATTTTTGAATAGCCATCCGATCAACTCTCGATAGTTAGTTTTATAATTACACGCAATCCATTTTATATGAAATATACCTTCTCTCATATATTTGCGTATATAAATGTTAGCAAATTTATCATCTAGTATTAATAATCCGCCATTGACTATTTGTTGTAAAATATTATATGTATACATGTGGTTTGATAGGCAATATTGCCTTTATTTCCTGAAATAAAAATTATATATATTATATAAGCAGGCCGAGTTGACGGGCCGAGTTAACGGGCCGAGTTATTCACAGGCCGAGTTGACTGTGAACCATCCAGGGATTTGGAAAATCTTAAAATTCAAAAGTATCATTCGCTTAAGGGGCAGTTAAAATATTAGAATTGCAGAATGACATTCTCACCAATTTGGGAATTTCTTAGGAAAATTACATTAGTTAGGACTCATCCCTCTGAGGAGAAATTCTGTAACTCATCATGTTCTAAAGTTGCAGCACTCATCCCTCTGTGGAGAAACTCTGTAACTCAACATGTTCTACAGCAGCAGTACCTAGGGTTTTCCATGACCCCCTATTTCTTTGAAATTGGACCCCCCTTTTTTTTTAAATGACTCCCAAAATTGTCAAAGAAACATTCTTTATCTTGTTTAAAGGGGGTGATAATGTGGCAAAATGACCCCCAGTTTTGAACATAGATGGAAACCCCTGAGTACCTTAACTCTTCTTTTTATTTTCCACGAAAGGTTTTTACAATAAACAAGGTCCCGGGTTCCTGAGGATCCTGAAATATCAGAAGGCATCCCATTTTTAAATCAAAGTAAGGGATTCAGTCAGGATCCTTCTATATCTATATAATTTACAGGGATCATTCTGGGGAGAGATATTGAGAGATTCTCTTATTTTTCTGCCAGAAATTTTATTGAAACTGGTTAAATGAGAGAAAAATCTCAAAGCATAATGAAATTTAGAGAAGGGTTAGGTAAAATTTCTCGCTGGAAATACTTAATTTCTCATTAGATTTGGCTAAATGAGATATATTTGCACATGATATTCAAAGCCAGAATTATCCATGATTCAGATACTTGTTCTTTCAATGAGAACCCTTTTTTTTTCAAGACAAGGTTCTTACTCCACTTTGCTCCTTATGTTTGTAAGGAACAAAGTAAAATTAGAACCCTTAGATTGAAAAGATTCGAATATCTCACCAAGCTTTGATTTTCCAGAGCTACATATAGAGGGAATTATTTAGATTCAGAAAGGATTATTTAAACAAGTCTTTGCATAATTCCTGTGTTGTGGGTATTCATTGTCAAGACAATTTAAATGAGTACCAACAACATAAGATTTCATTGAGAAATAGAGATTTTAAACTGGCTATACCCCCTCTTATCTCTACCTCTGTTTTTCCTTGATTTCTCTTTAAAATCTAAATGTAAATGATAGCAGAGATTTCTGGGCGCTGTTTTACTAACGATCTTATGCCCACATTTTTTGTGTAAACAGTGGAACAAGACATCTGATTGCATGAGAAATAAGATTTGACCAATCAGGTTTGTTGTTGCAATTAACCACACATTTAGCATTTGAGGAGTGCACCTACACTCAACCATTTGTGGTCAGTGTAGGTCCATTCTCAGGGTCAGTTTGAAATATATTGTTTTTCTCAAGTAAAAGGATGTAACAAGAAAATATGAAGTAACCCAGACTGAATAAGTGACATTATTTTTTCAAAACATTTAATGGCTGCAATTTACACATTGATAACCAATAAATGGATAACAAGATTTCTTTATCGATTATCTGCATCAGACACCCAAACCAACTGATTTATCATTATCAAATATATCGATTAATCATCCCATCACTACTTAATACAATGTAGCATCATTATACAATAAGTTGGATAACAAATACATACAATTTGCTTCCTTGTTAAGGTGCCAAGAAAGATATGTAAAGTATTAATCAAACAAATCAATCTTAAAGCTTAAGTCTTTGTAACAGCTTAAAGGATTTTTTACCAGTAAGTGATATGATTCTGTGTGCCACAATTCCAAAAGTTTTTCATGTGCAAAAGGTAGTCCCAGATCAATTATCTGCATCAGAAGCCCAAACCAACTCATTATCAATAAAATGGATTAATCAGCCCCTCACTACTGCGTAGTAAGATTTTTGAAATGTCATAAAAAGCACACAATTTCTCGATATTGTGAGTGAACCCATTCAACATGGTCAAGGCTTCTCATTTAAGCCAATGCTCAGCGAACTTGGTTTCCTTATTTAGATGTCTAAGATTCCTATGTAGTGGCTTAGAAATTTTATTCTTAAATAACTTTACTCAGGTATAGTAACCCTCGTCATGCTGAATAAATTTTGGCTAAAATTTTTCATCAAAATCAAAGGGCAAAAAAGCACTGAAAGTACCAACTGTAGGTCAATTTTTATTTGAAAAATTAAATTAATTGACAATTTTGGTTTGAAAGTGAGAAACAGGTTGTGTAGACTAACATCAGACTGCACATATGTGCAGGCTGATGTTTGTCAATAGCTCCTGTCAAAACAGGAATATTCCGGGTTCAGCATGACAAGTGTTAAACCTTCTATCTCTGGGTGATATTAATTTTTGCCTTTAACACAGGGGCTGGAGCTACTGCTGTGGTCCAGGCTGCTCTGTGTAAGCCAAGAAATGAAGAAGTTGCCATCAAGAGAATCAACCTGGAAAAATGCAACACCACTGTAGAGGAACTGTTGGTAAGATTATAGTCTAACCCTTCTTCTACTGTACACAGCATAATCTGCATCAGGGTTTTAAGGGACACGGGTTTTACGCATATGAGACGCAAAAATAAGTTTAAAGGACTCTGAAAGATTGTGACGTGAGTGCAAAAGACCCACTGGGGATCAGCTTCAGAAAAGAATTTATGACTGTTTACAAGTTGACCCCAAATGTTAATATTTTCTTCAATTTCTTTACCTTTAACTAGGGAACATGTCTAAATGTACATTCTACAATGTACAAGATTATTGGTTTAAAGAAACAGTCTACATCTTAAGCAGGGTTCCCCAAAATTTAAAAAAAGGGCCCCTTAATTCCCGATTACCTAGTCCTTTGGATCTAATTTTGTTGACGTCAGACTAAAACCCTGTGCATTATCCTGCTGTACACGAAGCTTTGACAGACAGCATAGACAAAGATCAGCCTGGACAGACATGGAGCCTACACTACCAGATTTCTACTGAAACATTGTGGGGAAAAGTTAACCAGACTGGTTGATGTGTCACAAACACTGATAATTCATGTGTAACGAAACTGATAATTTGCAGTCTCAGAAGGCTACAAATTAATAATATATAAAGGATAAAGGTGATATCAGGACTGTGACAGACGTGGAGCCTACACTACAAGTTTTCTACTGAATAAGTGTGGGGAAAAGTTAACCAGACTGGTTGAAATGGTACCAACACTGATAATTCATGTGTAACAAAACTGATAATTCGCAGTCTCAGAAGGCTTCAAATAAAGAATTTATAGGATAAAGGTGATATCAGGACTGTGACAAAAGGTGAATTCCCTCCATTCGCTCCGCTCCCTTTTTATACGCCGCTGGAGGCGGACGTATATTGGCGTCATCTTCTCCGTCTGTCCGTCCGTCCCTCCGTCAATCCGTCTGTCCGTACGTCCGTCCACTTTTCTTGTCAAGGCAACTCCTCCTAAGTTTCTGGCTGGATCTTCTTGAAACTTGGTCAATGTAATCACCTCAATTGGTAGATGTGCATGAAGGAAGGATTTTACGGTTCAATGATTTTTGCCTGAGTTATGCACCTTGATAACTTAGTCTCTGGGTCCACTTTTCTTGTCAACGCAACTCCTCCTAAGTTTCTGGCTGGATCTTCTTGAAACTTGGTCAATGTTATCACCTTAATTGGTAGATGTGCATGAAGGAAGGATTTTATTGTTCGTTGATTTTTGCCTGAGAAATGCCCCTTAAAAACTTAGTCTCTGGGTCCACTTTTCTTGTCAACGCAACTCCTCCTAAGTTTCTGGCTGGATCTTCTTGAAACTTGGTCAATGTTATCACCTCAATTGGTTGATGTGCATGAAGGAAGGATTTTTTGGTTCATTGATTTTTGCCTGAGTTATGCCCCTTAAAAACTTAGTCTCTTGGGCTTATTGCGTCAGTTATGCCCCCCTAAAATTTAGTCTCTGGGGCTTATTGAAATTGCAGCCTTGTGAATGCAACTCTTCCTAAGTTTCTAGCTTGATCTTAATGAAACTTGGTGGATGTTATAACCGAAATTGGTAGATGAGCATGAAGTAAAGATTTTATGGTTCATTAATTTTACCCTAAATTATGCCCCCTTAAAACTTAGTAGCTAGGGCTTATTGAAATTGCAGCCTTTTGAACACAACTCCTCCTTACTTTTTTGTCTTTATTTAAATGACTGGTCATTTTCAATTTGGTTCTGTCAAAATAAGTAGTGTCTACAATTATTTTCATGAAACAGCAGCAAATTGGCGGCGTATTTTGTGACGATGGCACTCTTGTTATAATTTGAGCATTAGTGAATAATCGAAACATTGTAACTACAGCTTGAATAAATTGTAGTTTCGATGTTAGGATCATTCATCAACAATATTTTTCAACAGAGGATTGTTTATTTTACCCACTTGCTAAATTGGTTAATGGGAGTTACGCCCTAATCAAAACTTAGAAATTAAGAAGGAAAAGGGTTAACACTAAAACAAGCAGTTGCCGTATTTCTCCAAATGAAGACATCATTAAACCCTGCAATACACTTAAAGAGAGATGAGATTAATCGATGAATAGTCAGGGCTTGTGCTAGGTTTTCAAATTCAGGAGTCATTGACCCCTTGATTGGGAATTTGTAGGGGTCAAGACTCATTTTGAAGGAGTCAAAACAATAAAGTATGTGGATAATAAATAACTTTTTCTTTGTTATGCTGATTGCCTTCTATAATTGTTTCCTTCTTTTCTTTATAAGGGATTCATATGAAATATGAATCTCTTATAAAGATATGAAGGGTACAATTCATTGTGTAGCAATATCAGAATGCAATACGGAACCAAGAAATAGTCATTATGACCCCTTTGACTGGAAAATTCAGGGGTCAAAATAGGATATTTTCAGAATTTTGAAGGTCAAAACCCTGGTTTAAGAGTCAAAAACAAGCCCTGATACTTCACACCAAACTATTGGTTAAATTTCAATATGAAAACTTTATGAAATCCATGCCATCAAGAGGGGTTGCTATTTGAAGATTTTTTTGATAGAATAATGTCCATTTTGTAGCTTGAAATTTTCCACTATCTAGGACCTGCAGGTTTACATTGACTCCTGCATGTGGTGCTCTGGGGCCCGTTTTGCTAAGCATCTTACCATCATTTTTTGCGTAGGTCAAAAATTAAAGTTGCTTCTAGATAACTAACTAAATATGGAATTCTGCCATGCGTAATCTCATTGGAATTGTCTTCTAAAGACGATTTTCAATGAGATGATGCAAGGCAGAATCTAACAAGGAATGAAAACACAAGGTACAAATAGAGATTTTGACTTGCAATTAATCTTTTCGTAAGAAGTTTAGTAAAACGGGTCTGGATTCTTAAACAATGTTCTACATTACAGAAAGAGATACAGGCCATGAGCCAGTGTAAACATGAGAATGTGGTCAGTTATCACACCTCGTTTGTTGTGAAGGAAGAGTTATGGGTCATCATGAAGCTCTGTGGTGGTGGTTAGTACATGTTTAAGATTTTTTATGCCCCACATCGACAGACTTCACAAAATACCGCCAGCCCCACTGACAAGTCTGGTAAAAGTCATGCTGGTCCGGTAAGTTGCACATGAATACAGGACTGACTGACTGGTAAAATCTAGTCACATACACAATGTGTCATTATGTCTGAAGGAATTCAGTTTGGTCTGGTAAAAATCTAAAGTTTACCAGACCCACTGTCCGATAAAAATTATAGTTATTTCGTGAAGTCTGCATCGATAGAAATCTGTCCATCCATCTGTCTGAAAAAACTTTACATGCAAACTTAACATTTTCCAATGAATTCAATACAACTCAAGTCATAATGCTCATAATTATGCGGCATAAAGGTTCCTCATCAATGTGCATCTTTGAAAGCCAAGGTCAATTATCAAGGTCAAATTTCTAAAAATCAAACAAGCCATTATGAATCTTGTTTTCTTCCCACTATACAGGCATGTAGAATGCATACTTCAGACTTACTGGACTTAGGTTTTTTTCATTTGAGGACAAGTAGATTTTGTTTTGGCAAAGTAATTCTGATTTTGTATAAAATAAGTTTATCGGGAGTATTTAGATATTGCTGGCTTAGGGTGAAAATGTTGAAACTGCCTATAAACATATAGGTAGTTACAACTGTTTTGTGCTGAGCCATTGACATGTAAGCTTTATCAATGCATTTAATATACTGGTATCCTGGTGGACCTTTAAATGATTCTAAATTTTCCAATTTTCAAGGTAAATGCTCAAAAAAAGCAAACATTTAAAGAAACGTAGAAATGAATTATTATCTCTTGAGAAATTCTATCAAACTTGAATGACACAACAATTGAAATGCAAATAAGATTGCTTTTAGGTAGTTGACGCTGTAAGAGTTCCACACCATTTTGCAACCCATGATCTTTCACAATGTTGACTGAGGTTTTCTATTGAAATGATTAGGAAGCCTTGGTTAACGTTATTAAAGTTCATTACTTTTGAAACTTTGCAGAGCTATTACAGGTCCACTACCTTAACATATACAGTCAATATTGCTCGAGCGACCACGACTATTAAGCGACCAAATTTATTAAGCGACCATCATAAAAAGTCCCACCACCGTAAGCAAAATCCGTGAAAAGAGGACATTCTTAACAAAAAATTAGTTATTCTTGAATCTTATGCTATTCTATGGTGTTTGAACCCATTAGAATCAACTTATTGAGATGATTCTAATGGGTTCAAACTCCATAGAATTCAGTACTACTTGACTGACAATCTGTAAATGCCATCAAAATGAACTGTCACTCTCATGATAGTTTGTATTAAGCGACCTTTGTCATTAACGACCGCTTTTTGGTGGTTCCCTTTAAAAGTGGTCGCTTAACACAAGTTTTACTGTAACTTTTTTTCAACAGGATCGATGTTAGACATTATCAAGACATATGTGAGGGCTGGTAGCTGTAAAAATGGTGTATTTGACGAGGCCACTATAGCGACCATATTGAAGGAAGTTCTTAAAGGACTTGAATACTTTCACAGTAATGGGCAGATTCATAGGTAATGATTTATTATATTGTAAGAATGGCTTGTTTGATGAGGCCATTATTGCAACCATATTGAAGGAAGTTCTTAAAGGACTTGAATACTTTCACAGTAATGGGCAGATTCATAGGTAATGATTTATTATATTGTAAGAATGGCTTGTTTGATGAGGCCATTATTGCAACCATATTGAAGGAAGTTCTTAAAGGACTTGAATACTTTCACAGTAATGGGCAGATTCATAGGTAATGATTTATTATATTGTAAGAATGGCTTGTTTGATGAGGCCATTATTGCAACCATACTGAAGGAAGTTCTTAAAGGACTGGAATACTTTCACAGTAATGGGTAGATTCATAGGTAATGATTTATTATATTGTAAGAATGGCTTGTTTGATGAGGCCATCATTGCAACCATACTGAAGGAAGTTCTTAAAGGACTCGAATACTTTCACAGTAATGGGTAGATTCATAGGTAATGATTTATTATATTGTAAGAATGGCTTGTTTGATGAGGCCATTATTGCAACCATACTGAAGGAAGTTCTTAAAGGACTCGAATACTTTCACAGTAATGGGCAGATTCATAGGTAATGATTTATTATATTGTAAGAATGGTGTATTTGATGAGGCCATTATTGCAACCATACTGAAGGAAGTTCTTAAAGGACTCGATACCTTTCACAGTAATGGGCAGATTCATAGGTAATGATTTATTATATTGTAAGAACGGTGTTGTTGATGAGACAACTTTAGCGGCCATGTTGAAGGAAGTTCTTAAAGGACTCGAACCTTTCACAGTAATGGGCAGATTCATAGGTAATAATTACATTTATTTTTAGCTCACCTGAGCACGAAGTGCTCATGTGAGCTATTGTGATCACCTTTCATCCGGCATCCGTCCGTCGTCCGGCGTCCGTCAACAATTTCTTTAAACGACATCTCCTCCTAAACTACTGGGCCGATTTACACCAAATTTTACAGAAATGTTGCTTAGGTTGTCCCCTTCAAAAATAGCTAAAAGAATTGAAATCCATGAAAAACTCTGGTTGCTATGGCAACAAACAGTGAAATTTTAAGAAAATCTTTAAAATTCTTCTTCTTCTCAACCAGTTGTCCTACAGACTTAAAACTTGGCATGGATGATCAGTTCATAGACCTGAATTGAAATAGCTAAAATCATATCTTTTGGGCCACCAGGTGCAGAGTACCAGGGGGGAGGGGGTAGTACTTTGGGTAAATTTTGTAATCTTCAAGCTGCTTCTTCTTCGGAACCAGGAGCCCTACAGACTTGAAAATTAGCATGGATGATCAGCTCATAGACCTGAATAAAAATAGCTAAAACCATATCTGTTGGGCTGCCAGGTGTGGAGCACCAGGGGGGAGAGGGTAGTACTTTTGTGAAAATTTTGTAATCTTTAACCTTCTTCTTCTGATGAATCAGGAGCCTGACAGATTTGAAAATTGGCATGGATGATCAGTATATGGACCTTTATAAAAATAGCTAAAATCATGACTGTAGATTCACCAGGTGCGGAGCACCAGGGGGGAGAGGGTAGTACTTTTGTGAAAATTTTGTAATCTTTAACCTTCTTCTTCTGATGAATCAGGAGCCTGACAGATTTGAATATTGGCATGGATGATCAGTATATGGACCTTTATAAAAAATGCTAAAACCATGACTGTAGATTCACCAGGTGCGGAGCACCATGGGGGAGAGGGTAGTACTTTTGTGAAAATTATGTAATCTTTAACCTTCTTCTTCTTCTGAACCACAAGCTCTACAGACTTGAAAATTGGCATGGAGGATCAGCTCATAGACCTTAATAAAAATAGCTAAAATCATGACTGTAATGCCACCAGGTGCGGAGCACCAGGGGGGAAGGGGTAGTACTTTTGTGAAAATTTTGTAACTTTAACCTTCAGCTTCTAAAATAACCAGGAGCCCTTCAGACTCCAATATTGGCATGGATGATAAGCATAAGGATCTTAAATATAATAGCTAAAAGCATGAATGTAGGGCCACCAGATGCGGAGCATTAGGGGGGGAGGGTAGTACTTTGGATCAATTTTGAAATCTTTAACATTACTCTTCTCCTGGATCAGGAACCCTACAGACTTGAAAATTGTAATGGGTGATCAATATATTGACATTAATAAAAATAGCTAAAATCATGACTGTAGGGTCACCAGGTGCTGAGTGTCTTTGGGGGGGGGGTAGTACTTTGGATCATTTTTGAAATCTTTAAACTTCTAATGAACCAGGAGTCCTACAGACTTGAAAATTGGTATGAATGATCAGCATATGGACATCAATTGAATTAGCTAAAATCATGACTGTAGATTCACCAGGTGCAGAGCATCTTGGGGGAGGGGGAGTGCTTTGTTAAGAATTTTGAATCCCTACAGCCTTTATATTTGACATGGATTGATCAACTCATTAAAGAAAACTTTAAAAGTCTCAGACTCAGCCTGTATATCTGGCATTGATTAGCTGATCACAGACCTTTTATGAAAAAAGCTTAAATAAATAATGACCAGGTGAGGAGCAGAGGGGGGGGGGATTATTTCAAATGTTTTCTGATTGAATAAGTGAAAATCTCTTTTTCTTTGGTTGCATGGACATACCTAGGTAATGAAGCTTTTTTCTCAGGTGAGCGACCCAGGGCCAACGGCCCTCTTGTTATGAATTATTACATACTTTTTAAGCACTTGAAAATATTTATGTAATTGTGCAGCAAAGATATTCTTTTTTTACTAGTAAAGAGAAAAATATTTGTTTAATCCAATACTAATCAGTTTATTCTCAAGACATTATTTATTTCCATGTGAAATCTTCTAGTGAGTGTGCTTTTTACCTGTATAAATTTGTTAAGTTGATTACAGTTTGCTAAATTTCATTTACATTCTTACAAACTTTAAATCGGTAACCAAAGCAAAGCTTTAAATAATAATCAAAAATAAACCTATACCTGCATGGACAATAAATATTGAAACTTTAAGTTCACAAGACCAATGTGTTAACCAGTGAGCCAAAGAAGATCGTTTCTAATGCAGGTGTCAGGCATTGTATCTAATCCTATTTTAAACTCTTGCAAGGTAGGGATTTATTCTAAACATTCCTCCTTAAGAGTCTTTACATTTTGATGATGATAAACCTATAAAGGCAGTAATGTGCTTTCTGTACCAAGTAAGCCACCTTTTTTGAGATGGGCCCCCATTTTACTAACAACATGTCTACAACTGAAGCACAGCTGAAATAAAACAACAAGTCAATAACCTATGTTATCAACCCATATGGAATAGTAGTTTTGAAATTATTGATTTAGAAGAGAAAAGTGCTATTCACTTACTGTGGTGTTGGGCAATCTGTTTCAAATCACAATCAATGATCGGTTTTTAGTTGGAAGAGTAAATCCACTAATGGCCAATTGTACAATCATTTTCTTAGAAATTAATAATACAGCACTCCCAGTATCATCCTTTGGAGGATAGAATGTGAAACGTTAGTTAAAACTCATGACCTAGACTCGTTCTGCTGATTTTCTACCAACTTCATGGCTCACCATAAAACATTTGTAACTGCCTACAAACATATAGGTAGTTACAAATGTTTCATGCTGAACCACCAAACTGATGCCAGATTCAAAAAAGTTTATAATCGCATTCATTTATATGTAGTAACTTATTAATCGATTGTGAAATTTCTTAGTCGATTATCACAATTGGAAGCCAAAACCAACTGTTTATCGATTAATCTGCCTATCACTACCACTAAGCCAAAGAAGTTTGGAATGCAGGTGTCAGGCATGTAGTAAAACCTTTCAGAAGCTACGCATGTAAGGTAGAGAGATGTTGTAACAACATTAGTGTCCGGCAAACGTTTTCAAATCACAATTGATAATTGTTTTTTCTTTGAAGAGTAAAACAACTAATGATCGATTGTACAATCTTTTTCTTAGAAAATTAATAATACAGCACTCCCAGTATCATCTTTTGATGAATAGAATGTGAAAGTTAAGTTAAAACTAATGACCTAAAGACTCCTACTTACTTTCTGGATTAGCATGAATCAGTTGTAACTGCCTGTAAACCTATAGGCAGTTACAACTGTTTCAGGCTGAGTCACCAAACTGATTTTGGCTTTGAAAACAATATACGATGGCTTTCATGTATGTGTTAGGAACTGATTAATCAATTATGTAATTTCTTAGTCGAAGCACAACTTCATCACAATCAAGAACCCAAACCAACTGAATATGGATTATAATTGATTAATCTGCCCATCTCAAAATATTAAAATGACTTATTTGGACATGGGTGTGGAATTCCTTTGCCCGACTTGCCCAACATGATCTTTTCTACCTGCCAACAAGAACATTTTTCAAAGCTACTTGTCCATGGACATGTAAATACCAGGGCCAATCTGGGAATGGCACTAAATAGATCTAAGTTATTTAGACTAATGTTTGTACCAAAATGTAGAAAACATAGTTTCTAATGATGAAAATGCTGGCTTCCAGCATTTTCTTCTTTAAAAAATATGTTTTCTCAAAATCTTCTTGTACTTGTCCAAGGACAAGTAAAGAAAATGCGTAATTCCACACACCCATGTTTTGATAACTTATACTTGACAATGCATTTTTCAGGGACATAAAAGCAGGAAACATTTTGCTTGGAAAAGATGGTTCTGTGTATATAGCAGGTGAGTACCAGAAAGATTTGATGCCATAACTCATCCCCTATTGTATTCATAAAAGTTGAAAATTTCTTCAGTCAATTGCCTAAGATAAACACCTTCTCACCTAGATGTGAACTCAGTCGAAGCTTAAATCAGCCATCAATTTATCATTGATTTGTCTAATGCAAAAATAAATGTTATTGCTTTCTTCATATCTTCAGACACATTATTTTTGTTTATACATTTAAATAGATTCTAATAAAATGCTAATTTAAGCTGTTATATTTGCAAATTAAAATGCAGTTGTGAATTATTCTTTTTAGCAAGTTCAAAATCAATTTTGACTTCTACAATTTCATGATGAATGACTTGAATTTCATAGACTAGCACAACTTTGTTTCAGATTTTGGTGTGTCTGCCTGGCTCGCCACTGGGAAGGATCAAACCCGAGACTCTGTTAGACATACCTTTGTTGGAACACCCTGCTGGATGGCTCCTGAAGTGATGGAGCAGGTGTGTATTCTGTAATAATTTTGCCCCTTCAAAAAAGAGGGGATATATTGCTTTGTATTTGTTGGTCGGTAGATGTGTGTGTCTATTTCCATTTATTTATTGTCGCTTCTGTAGCAATGCACATATGAGCTCCGCCCCTAGAAGACAGTCAGTTGTCACAGGGGATAGGGCAAAGATACATAACAAAACTACTGCTGAGATCCACTATGGTTCTTTAACGTGCTTGGTGTAAAGAACCTTTCTCGGGACCTTGGTTTCATGTCTCATCAGAAAGACAATTAGTTTGTTAGTGTGCCCGCCCAGGAATCAAACCCATGTGGTCTAATTTCAATGGTTTTGCAGTCTGGTGATCTACCAACTAAGCTTATTGGGCTGACAAAGGTCTGTAGGTTGATCAGTCCGTCAATAAACCTTTTTTTTTGGGGGGGGGGGGGGGTGAGGGGGCGGGGGAAGTATATATCAAGAAGTATGCAAGCTAGAATCATGAAACTTCACAGGTGGATAGATCTCATTGAGGAGAATTGCAGTGCACAAGAACCATAACTCTTCTCATCATATTTATAGCTCACCTGAGTACAGCATGCTCCAGATGGGCCTGTGATCACTGTTTGTCCGTTGGTCATCAGTCATTGGAAGTCCTCAACTATTCTTTAAACATCTTCTCCTTAAACCTGAGACTGTTAGGCATACCTGTGTTGGAACACCTGAAATGATTGTTTTACCATTGTCTGTCTGTCCGCCCATCTGTCTGCAAAACTTAACCAAAAAACTTAACATTGCCAATATTTTGAAGGCTGTTCACAATACAATGCTCATATTTGGTATGATGATAGATCTCAATGATACACATCTGCTGGTACCAAGGTCAAGGTTATGTGACAAGGTCAAGGTCATCTGTCAAGGTCAAATTTCTGTAAAAAGAAATATGCCATTTCGGGGGCATTTTTGTATCACTAGCACATCTTGTTTTCCAACTATTTGTCTTCCACCAGTGGGTTGATAATCATAGACCTATTTGGAATAGCAGCTGGAGGCTAGGAAAGGATATAATGAGGGTACTGGTGTGAGAAATACCAGGAATCCATTGTTCCATGCTCCTGCCGGCGCAGTATAACAGAAAGATT
The DNA here is from genome assembly GCA_948146395.1 of Fragum whitleyi. NCBI lineage: Eukaryota > Metazoa > Mollusca > Bivalvia > Cardiida > Cardiidae > Fragum > Fragum whitleyi. The sequence continues at coordinate 25,921,805 of OX411556.1, read as the reverse complement.
GTTGAAAGCGGCATTTAACCCCTTCAATCTGCCAATTATCAGATTACTGCTGTCAATCAAAAAATTGAATGACCAATCAAAACTCTCATTTATAATTAGATGACTGTTAAAAGTCGTCTGATGGTTTGCTCTGAGTTTTATGTCTTTTTTCAATATATTTTGCAGATAAATAAATATTTAAGGTGAGTGTGTCACCCTTCTAAAATTAATAACCAATCAGTTAGATAATGTTTAGTATTCATCAGAATTTTATTTTGACTTAAAAAAAAAAAAACTGAATTAAGTCCAGTTTAGATAAGTGGAAGAGAATAGAAATGTTTGAAATAGTATTGCATTGACCAAAAAGTTAATTAACAAATGTTTATATTTAGGTAACTGGGTATGACTTCAAAGCAGATATATGGAGTTTGGGTATCACTGCCATTGAACTGGCTACTGGTTCAATTTCACATACACAACTATGCTTATATTGTAGGTAACTAGGTATGACTTCAAAGCAGACATATGGAGTTTAGGTAACACAGCCATTGAACTGGCTACTGGGTCAATATCACATACACAACTATGTTTATATTATAGGTAACTGGGTACGACTTTAAAGCAGATATATGGAGTTTGGGTATCACGGCCATTGAGCTTGCTACTGGCACAGCGCCATATCACAAGTTTCCTCCTATGAAGGTAAGAAAGAGTTTCTAGCCGATTGAAATGTAGAGACAGAGCTATGAATTTGTTGAAATAAAACATTGACTTTAAATTTGATTTATTTGTGGAGCTTGCTAGCAGTGAGCTAAACATGATAGTCATCACTGTGACGAGTCTGGGTAATTACATTAACCCTTATCATGCTGAACCAGGAATATTCCTGCTTTGGCAGGAGCTATAGACAAACATCAGCCTGCACATATGTGCAGCCTGATGTTAGTCTACACCACCTGTTTCTCACTTTCAAACCAGATTTCTCAATAGATTTAGTTTTTCATATAAAAAACTGACCTTCAGTTGGGACTTAGAGTGCTTTTTGCCCTTTGAGATTGATGGAAATTTTTAGCAAAAATTTATTGAGCATGACAAGGGTTAATATGTCCCTCTGTACAAATTTGTCTGGAGCAGAAATCTTTCATTTATTGATTGATTTCAAAATCATTTTTATGCCCCCGCATCGATAGATCGGGGGCATATTGTTTTACTCATGTCCGTCTGTCTGTCTGTCCGTCCGTCCGTCTGTCCGTCCGTCTGTCCGAAAACTTAACCTTGCCAATATCTTCAAGCCTATTCAAGATACAAAGCTAATATTTGGCATGATGATAGATCTCAATGATCCGCAACCGTTGGTACCAAAGTCAAGGTCATGTGACAAGGTCAAGGTCATCTGTCAAGGTCAAACATCCGAAAACTTAACCTGAAAACTTAACCTTGCCAATATCTTCAAGCCTATTCAAGATACAAAGCTAATATTTGGCATGATGATAGATCTCAATGATCCACATCCACTGGTACCAAAGTCAAGGTCATGTGACAAGGTCAAGGTCATCTGTCAAGGTCAAACTTTGAAAAAAAATGCCGTTACGGGGGCATTCGTGTTTCACAAACACATCTTGTTCTCAATTATTTCCCACAATGAGGAGATGTGTCATCTGACAGAACTGAAGGTCAAGGTCAAATTTTTGACTTGAGAGCATTTACAATTCTACAATTATTAGTTCAAAACAAAATGGAACATAATAATATTACATTCCCCTAAATTAAAGAAGTGCAGTTTAAACTAGTTATGGCTGTAGGTCAAAGGTCAAGGTCACATTTTAAGGTCAAGCGTAAGAGGGCTAGACAAGTGTTGTCCCTAGACAACCATTCTAGTATTTACAAGAGATTATTACAAGGTTATCTGATTAGTGCAATCAATAATATCTCTTTATATTACCATAAGATATACAGAACAATGATTTATTGCTGGATAAGATATAAACAAGTCTATTTATCTGTCAGCCAAGAAGTTGCAAAATGCAAAAAAATAGCCTGATTTACGGTATTGCTTAGGTTAACCTACATCATGCTGAATCCGGAATATTCCCTCTTTGACAGGAGTTATAGACAAAGATCAGCCCGCATATATATATGCAGCCCGATCTTAGTCTTCACCACCTGGTTTTATCTTTTAATCTAGAAATGTTTGAAAATTGCATCCTCAAAATAAAATCTGATTCAAATTAAATGCATTTTAGTGCTTTTATCAAGATATTTATTCATAATGACAGGGGTAGTGGACCTGTAATAGTTCTGCAACATTTCAGAACACATGATCTTTCACAATGTTGACCGAGGTTTTCTAATGAAAATCATTAGAAAACCTTGGTGAACACTGTTTATGTTCATGACCTCCGAAATGTTGCGGACCTATTACCTATGCGGTCCACTACATTGAAAGTTAGTTTTGTCAAGTTTAAAATTCTAACAGTAAGGTGGTTTTGTCCTATTTTGTTGGCAATGTTATGTCCTACATTGTAGGTACTGATGTTAACACTACAAAATGACCCTCCCTCATTAGACATGGGGGCTGATGACAAGGATCAGTACAAGTCCTACAGCAAAGTGTTCAGAAAATTTATCAGTGATTGTTTGAAGAAAGAACCCGAGAAAAGGTGTGTACATACAGTCAAATATCTATATGTCGAACTTCGGGGGACTTACAAGAAAACTTCGACGTATAGAAAGTTCAACTAAGAGATAATCGGCGATCTGCGTAAAGAAGATATATTCTGCAATCATTACACTTAGGTACGACCATAAGTGGTCGCGAAATAAAGGACGCATTTGTTTGCATGATGAATTAATCGAATATGCAATATAACACTTTTTTATTTACTTTTTTTATTTATAAACATTAAATAAAAACATATTTTTAAATCATTATCCCGCAAATTGAACGGAGGTGCGTTCTTTAGAGCGAGATGAAAAACCACTAAATAGGATTTTAAAGACGTCATAACAAACGATTCTCGTTGAATTTAGTGAAAATATTCGACGTCGTCAGGACTACTAGTCAATGCCAATTAAGCTTCGTTTCCTTATTCAAATTTCTTAAGTAGCGGCACAAAAATCTTGCTCTTACGAACGCTAAATATCTTACAATTCTTAATTAAAATCCTAAGAATCTAGCCATAACGATCGCATCTCTGGTCCTTCACCAAATCAAGTCCGGCGTTGAATTGGCATAAGACAACTCCGTTGTTATTTTGAAGATGCATTTTCCCGGCTCTTTTTATTCTAAAACAATAGATAACCCAACATTTGATATTGTCACTCTATTACAAATAATCAAACACAGTCAGGTAAATAACCGATATCCAATAACGATATTGATTGGGTCTTTACTATAGCTGACAGGTCGAAGGTGTGAATAACAAACGTGATTGCAATTTTCATCATTCAAGTTTGGGGTTCTTCGTATAGAAGTGTGAATGCGCTCAAATAATGGTGATTGGACCTTTGAATTGGTTCGACGTACGGAACAAATTTGAGCAATAGATAACGACGTATGGAGGTTGAAATACATAGAAACAAAGAGTAAATAGATCGGGACTTGAAAAATACTTCGACGTAAAGATAACTTCGTCTTATGGACGTTCGACGTAAAGACATTTGACTGTATTTGCTTTATACCAGTTTCTAATAATAAAGAATATTGCTAAGCAATAGACAAATTTATCACTGTAAAGAAATTACGTAGCTTGTGTCATTTTGTTAACATCCTAAGCTGGAAGTAGGTATTTTTTGGTTGTGTTTCTCCTTGGCTATAAGATGAGCAGCTGGGGACCTGTTTTACTAATCTTTGTATGAAAAAAATAATTGTAAATCAAATCACAAATCGTACCTTGTGTTTTCATTCATTGTTAGATTCTGCTTTATGAAATCTTATTGGAATCGTCTTTAGAAGAATATTTATCCATATTAAGTTTCTACTGTAGAAGAAACTTGAATTTCTGACTTGCACAAAAAATGATTGAAAGATGTTTAGTAAAACAGGCCCCTTTATGCTAGAAAAAGACATATTGGTATTTTTGGAATGTTAAATTCTTGAAACCCATGGTTAGGTGCTCCAGCTGGCACAAAATGACAGAAATACTGATGAAATTTATATTAAATTCAATTCTTTGAATGAATCATTGCATGGCTAAGGCTGTGATACATTTGTTTGCTATTAGATGGCTCAGTGCAAAGCAGTTGTAACTCCCTATAAACATATAGACAGTTACAACTGTTTTACACTGAGCCATGGTATTTTATTTGAAAAAATAAAAGGTGCTAACAAATTGCTATATTAAACATTCTTAAAATTGTAAATGATTTATGCTGTATAAAGTTAGCTTTAAAATTTTTGAGTACAATACGGAACATCGGGAATTTGACAATCATTTCAATCACAATCCGATCATTCACGGGCAATCACGTTCAATCAGCGTTCAGCGTTCAATCAGTGTTCAATCACAATTTTTCAATCAGCGTTCAATCAGAATCGTTACAAAGCGTTCAATCAGAACCGTTCACTCATTCCGATCGGTTACATGATAACAAACCGTTCTATCAGTTTTAACGAAATTATTTTCGTTTGATTAAAAATAATTCATTTTGTTGATAGAATAGATAAATAAAAAAGCAAATTCACAATCTTCTCGAAATAAATAGCTCTATCAAGTTTTGGAAACATCCAGGAAAAATAAAAGCGAGACAACGAGTACTTGCGCGTGTTCGTTTCTTATTCCAGTTCGACCCAAATACCGTTTTCGCCTCAGTGCCAGTTCGTACCTAGTCCGCCAGTAGAGAATGAAAGGATGAACAGTCAAGAGATTTTCCTTACTTTCTTTAAACAATGTCTCTTCAGTGGCCGGCTTTACCGGGGCCATAATGTTTTATTAAAGGCAAGAACATCGTTACCCTAATGAAATATTACTTAATGAAAGTACTTTCAATTGACTGGTAAACAAATCCTATCCATGTTACTCTCCAATAATTCATTGATTAGGACATGCTCACCAGCCACGACATGCATTTCATTTTCATACGGCGGATTCATGGAGACTGTAATGTAGACTGGTAAACCTGTCCCATCTACGCTACCCTCCGATCTATATCGATAGATTGAGGCAGGCTCGCCAGTCAAACCGTAATGTAGGTTTTACTCTACAGTTTGGTCTTCAAAGTTAACCACATGTTGATTAAATTTCCCGAGGAAAATGAATGATAAGAATCACGATAGGGGCTACTTTACATCCGCAACTGCAGTCTAGGGTAATTGTGTGGCTGCAATTTTTTTATGAAAAGGTTTCAGTCAACTTGCATCATAACTTCTTACATTTAACTATTGAGTCCTATGTTGGTGGTGTGAGCATCTAATTATTGACTCTTGATATTACTGTATTTTACCATTGAATACAGAATACAGAGGAATCTGGAAATTGAATGACCTTAGAATGAAATTGAAAGAGTGTGATAAGCAAAATTAGATTGATTTTCAAGGGAGGTAAAACAAAATCGACAATAAATTAGTGGTAATTGATTACCTCCCTTTAAAAGATCTACCAACTTTTCTGGATTTGTGTCTTTACAGACAAATCAGACCCTTAAAAATCAATGACAGTCTGAAAAATCTTTGAACCTTTTATTGGACCAAATATTTACAAAATGCATAATAGAGTGTAATTACATTTATTTAATTCTATAAATAAGACATACCAAACAAAAATCCCTAAAATAATCTGAATATGACCTGTTCAATTAATACATAAACTGTTTTTAATAACTGCCTATCTGATTCTTTATTCTCTTAAGTAGCACCTTCCTTTCCATATCAATGAGTCATTCTACCCTACTATAAAGTCAAATTGTGAATAGCAGGAAGTGAAGTCTCAGAGTTTAAACTAAACTCAAACTTTTTCATTTGAATAATTTGTTACAGATAAAATTCAATTTCAGGGTGAAACAACAGTAGCTAAGTACAATTAAAGCTGTTAATTTTGTCTCTTGTCCAATGATAAATTCAATCAATAGTTGGAAAAATGCACATTTGATAAAACAATAATGATCAAGCACAGAGGTGCATTTTATAGATTAAGATTTTGAAGATATCTTAAGATTTTAATCGGAATATCCCGAGCAATTCAGTTAAAATTCTACATAGCAGTCCGAGATATCCCGATTAAAAAATAAAAATAAATCTTAAAATTCTTCATCCTAAAAAAACACACCTCAGGTCAATTAAAATTCAATTTTAAAGAAAAGTAATATGGCTATTCTGTATTTAGAAATCTACTAAAAATGTTACCATCTTGCTAAGTCATTGCAGAGTGTACAGTCCAACAGGGATCAATATTTTGCCAGATCAGTATTGGTTTGAAGTAAGTGGACCCGTAATAGTTTCACAACACTTCAAAGCAATGAATTTAAACAATGTTAACTGAGGTTTCCTAATGATTATCATTTGCAGGTGTTTTTTTACTGAGAAACTGGGGCTGAATATCGGCCCCTTCCCCTCAGCAATTTTTTCCCCCAAAATGGACCTTTTCCCGTCCCAATCGAATTTCCCCACCCCAACAATTTCCCCAGTTAATGTTTATGTTATAAATCAAAGAAAGTGGATAATTTGCTCTTAAAATGCATTTACGATTCCATTTTTAGTCGTAAAACAGCATCAGACATCTTTCATAAGGGGCAAAAATGTAAACATTCAGGAATTTCCTAGACATCATTAGGCTCCACTCGGTCGATTCTGTATCAATATTCACCAAATCCAGAACCCTGGGCCATAACAAAATGCACAAAACATCGCTCAGACTTTTCCATGATGCCATTTTATTATGATTCTGCTCAGACTTTACACAAGGAACCCTATTAAGGTAGTGGACCCGTAAAAGTTCCGCAACATTTCAGGAGGCATGGACTTTAACAAGTTAAACCGAGATTTCCTAATGATTTCATTTGGAAACTAGGTTAACATTATGAAATATTATGAGTCACAAACAGCATAGATTGACCACTTTTAGTCAGAATGTAAAATATTTGAGGTAAATTATGTGAGAGATTATAACTAGACATAATTCTAGCATTCACTTTGCATAAAACTGTGTATCTCACGCAGTGTGATTGTGGTAAAGGTACTTGATTCTTGACCTTTGAAGTTAGTGGTTCAAGCCCCTATGTCACAAAGGTGTGTTAATAAATGGGCACTTAGTAGCCAGCCCCAGTTCACCCAGGTTTTTTCATAATCTGAATTTAATTTATCTGGCACCCTAACCAATGACTAACAGTTTTCATTCAGCACAGACACACACTTGCCAGTAATACCCGAAGGAAATAGGCAGTAGATAGATAGGGAACCAGTCAAACCAGCCCCAAGGTCAAACAGGCCCCAATACAGTCATACCGGCCCCAAAAAATAGTCAAACCGACCCCAAATCAGTCAGACCGGGCCTTATTTTATTTCAAACGTTGGTTATATACATGCATTTTACTTAAATTTTCTAACTGTTGACTGTAATGCCATAGATAAATAGTGACAAATTTATCGACAGATAGAAAGTGTATCTTCCTCTTTTGCTTAAGCTACTGTCACATAAACACTCTGTTTGCTTTGGTGAGGCATCACTGATGACTTAATGTATAATAGTTGATGAAATTGATTCCAAATTTATGATAAGTTGACATCTAATTCATTCATTCGATGCAATGCCCTGTGAATTGGCCGGGCTAGGTCTAATCATCTGGTTGGCTCAGGTTTCCTTTTATTACATCACAGACACAGAGTTTTATATTCTTTTCTGACCTGTTTACTTCAATTTGGAAATAGCCACTATGGTTGGCGACCCGACTAGTCAACGGCATCTGGTAGGCTTAATGACCATGCAATTTCTGTCTGGTATGCAGTAAACTCGACAGGCCGAAAGGTTCGAGGTCCGAAAAATTTACATCATATTCAACTGTCGATTTCTTTGGCGATCCTAGTATTCTTTATTAAGATCAATGTCCAGTCTGAAAGAAGCTTATTTTAACTCCAGCCTATGGTTTTCAAGATTAAAATCTGGTAGTATGAGAATTTTTCCAAAAAAATTTTTTTTTAATTAGAGTTCAGTTGCGTGTGTAAATGGCGGCTTTTTATTCAAGGGAAATAATCTAAACAAAATGATGGTAGGTAATTTGCTGTGGACCCCAGCGCATAAGTTAAAAAAAAATATGCTAGGAAAAATATAAATTTCATATTTCGTTTAATTTCTTTCGTTATTTATGTTTTAATTGAATGATTGAACGCAGCGTTCAATTTGATTGAACGGTCGGATTTAGCATAGAAAGCGTTCAATACAATCAGAAGAAAAAACGTTCAGCGGGCAATCACGATCATTCATAAACGTTCAATCACCGCTCAGCGTTCAATCACGACCCAATCGGATTGTCAAATTCCTGATGTTCCGTACTATAGGACTCCCACAAATCCTTAAGGCAGTGAACCAGCAATAGTTCGCAACATTTCAGAACTTATGATCTCTCACAATGTTGACCAAGGTTTCCTAATGAAATCACCAGGAACCCTCGGTTAACACTGTTAAAATTTCATTACTTTAAAATCACTGCGATACAATGATGGGTCCACTACCTTAAGATAAATATCACAACACTGTAAGAAATGACTCTTATAACTTCAACTTCTATTCTGATGAATATTACATTAATATTTAAATGATCCTCCAGGTACCCATTTTCACGTGACCCAATAGTCACGCACTATCAAGATTCAGTTGATTATGAAGCCAACGCAAAACTAAATGGCACAATCTTCTTATTTCAATCTAAATAGTCCAATTCTGATTTGAAAAATGTTAGAAATTTTAATTTTTTGGTAATTTCTTGTATTTTCTAGCATAGTTTAAAACAATAGGGTCAATTAATCTCATTTTTCTTATGTCCTAATTTGTTACATCCTAACAAGTCAACTTTTTCTTGGTTATCCACCTAATGTGGTTATCTTTTCATATTTGGTATTTGTCGTCATCTGAGGCTTTGAAATGACACAAGAATTATGTAGTGGGTCATAAATATGAGGATTATATGGGTAGATAAACATGTAGGGGGCCTTATATTGATTGAGAAAATAAGGGCAGCATTCTTACCTTGTAGCTCCGATGCTTTTCTAACATTGTGATGTCTTTTAGATAATATAGATTTATGAAAAATGGGATATTTTATCAGCAAATATCTTTTTAATCTGAGAAACAATAACATAAACTCCCAGTTCAGAAAAATTGTTAATGCTAAAGTCAATTTATGGGGAACCCCTTTTCAAAATAGGGATTGACTGACCACTTTATGTCAGTTGGAATATTTGGAAATCTATAATTCAATATAGAAATCATTATGGCTTTACAAACATCTTTTTTTGAAGAATGGGTCAGAAAATTGTTGTTTTTTAATCATAGGTGGTATTTGAGACCAAAAACAATTTTTTCTCTAAATTATTCACTTTTATTCAAAGTGCGTGAAAATTGGTTCTCTTTTTACTGATCTGTCATTTTTGTTATTTTTTTTTTAAAACCTGTGACTTTTCTATAAAATAGGTACAATTGACAAATTTCATGTTTTACTGAGATGACAATATGTAATCAAAGATAAGATTATAAGAAAATATGTTCTTTTAATTCCAAAAATAATTTTATTTGAATAATTTCCCTTATGTGCGTGACTATGGGTTATTTCTGGATATGTTTATTTCACAACTTTTTCAGGCCTACTGCTAAGCAACTTTTAAAACATGACTTCATCAAGAAAGCAAAAGTGAGTTATTCTATGAATTTATTTTGCATGAATAAGTTTCTACCAATCTCATTTGAACTTTACCGCCAGCATATATCCTTTCTGAGGTTTGCCTCTGCCCAGTGGGTGAATAATCACTAACTTAAGTGGGATAGCAGCTGGAGGCTAGGAAAGAATGTAATGGTAGTACTTTTGTGAGAAATACCAGGAATCCATTGTTAGGTGTTCTAGCCGCGCAATATGACTAAGAAATTGTTTAAATTGTTACTTTAATGTTTCTTTTTGTAAGGACACTCTACAAATGCCAAAGTGAAATGCATTACTGTTCTTTATCTTACCTTCAAATTGATGGCTCAGCATGAAACAGTTGTAACTGCCTATAAAAATAAAGGCAGTTACAACTGTTTCATGCTGAACGGAAGAAATTTAAAAAAAAAGTATGTTTAAATGTGATGCCATAAGCAAATAGAGGGTTAAGAGCAACATTGTCATAAGTACTGAAGTGAGAAATGACCAGAAGTCGTAATGAGATACACAAGCTGCTACTGAGTGTGCTTAAACATTGTGCAACTTGTGTTTAAGCTTGTACAATCAATGGTATAATGATAATGATGATTACAAATTTCAGGACAAAACATTCCTGGTGAAGACACTGTTGGCTGAAGGTTCATCAGTTACACCGCAAAAGGTTTGGTTTTTTACCCAGCCTAAACTATGTTTGACAGGTATATAGGAGTCAGCTTGTCGGTCCGTCTGTCTGAGTGTAGCTTTTTTTGTCAGCTCAATTTCTTAGCAACTAATGGGCGGATTTCATTCAAACTTTACAGATGTGATCAGTACCAAGCAAAGATGGTGAAATTTGGATTTTGATCTATTGACTTTTGAGTAATGGCAGTATGATGGGAATGACTTTTCTTTATTGACAATTACTTGTAGGGGGTAGGTCGCTTTGCAACAGTCTAGTTTAAGCCTTTTCTGTTTTACAAATTTTTGGATCTGTCCAAATTCAAAGGTTTAATTTAAAGTGGATTTAATTTGAAAAATTACCATTCAGTAGGGTAGAAAATGGTATGGAAAAAGAAGAAATTGCTTGTCAGAAACAATTTCTTCCTTTTTCACAATGTTTTCTCAATCATAAAATCACAGACACGTTACTTTTGACCCAAGGATGTTTCCTATTTTTTGTGCGACAAAGGTTCAGGTCACAACTGTACTGTGAATTTAAACGGTTAACAGATCTGTGACAAAGCATTTTGGGTGGTATTCAACCACTTCCAACAGAGCTTAAAAGATATAGCTTTAACCCTTTGCTGTTTAATCCCTGCTTTTTACGTGCCTGTGATTTTATGATTGAGAAAACATTGTGAAAAAAGAAGAAATTGCTTATGACAAGCAATTTTTTCTTTTTCCACACTATTTTCTACCCTACTGAATGGTTATTTTTCAAATTAAATCCACTTTAAATTTTCGTCTGCTAAACTTTTGAATTTGGACAGGTCCAAAATTTTGTAAAACAGGAAAGGGTTAAGTAAGTATTGTCTGAAATCTTTATGGATCAGCATAAAACAGTTGTATCTGCCTATATATTTATTGGCATTTGCAATTGTTTTGCCATTTATGAAACAATTTTGAGCCAAATTTATAATACCTTGTCAGGGCTAGAAAATAGTGGTGGTCCGAGGTCCGGGACCTTCAAATTACAGGATCAGACTTGCCAAAAAACCAGGAGAAGGTCTGATGGACCTGCCAAAATTGAGGTCGGACCCTGTCACTTTCCTATGTTAAAAGTCTGATGCCAATTCAAAATCGGAAAATTTATAAACCTTAAATAAATCACCTTAAAAAGGTTGGTAAGTCTGGCAAATTAAATTGTCATCAAAGAAATAAAAAATCAATCTTTTTTCGTAAGGTAATTCCTACTGCGTTCTTGTTTCAGTCTACCTCAAAGCATTACTTATCAACACTTTTCTGGCTTCCATACTGGTCCCCGATTCGCGATTATATTAGTTTAATCTAAAGTGCTAAAGCAGGTGTCATGTTCCACATCTATTAGACTGGAACTTTTATCTGACTATTGTGTAAAACAAGTTGGTTTGAATTTGGTTTTACGTCCTATAATAAATGGAAATCAACAGAGACCATGAAAAATGGCATAAAAATTCCCAACCCGAGAAAGACGAAAATAAGATTCCCAAAACGGGTGCGTACATTTCAATTGCATTGGAAAGAATCATTTCCGTGGGTTGTGTATAAGGTGGGTATTAAACAAATGGCGCATTCAATCTGTTGGAAATACCAAGCTTGCAGATGAAATGACTACATGATATATCGCCACTGCAAACTATAAAATGGAATCCTTCAAAATTCATGCTATTCTAAAGAGCATATTTTACAACAACAGAACTATTTCAAAAATTTATGTACAACATATGTTGTTCTTTTTATGGGTTTTAATATAATTGATGTCTTGATGATGCATTAATAAATGAAAACAATCAATAAGTGATAGTTTCCTTTTCAGTTTATTTCTTTACAAATCATTTTAAAGTATGGACCTACCCTGCCGTACTTGGGACCCTCCTACTTTTAGACCCGAAATGTCCTGGACCTAGCACCTCTGACCACTATTTTCTAGCCCTGCTTGTATTTCAAATTAACTCTGTTTGCAAAACAACAGCATGCCATTGTCATGGTGTTTGTTTGGATGTGTGTCTTTGCAAGCATGCATAAATCTTTTCTTTTAAGATGATGGACCAATTTCATTGTAATTTTATGGAAATATTCCTCCTAAAACAATAGAAATTTCAGGTCATCTTATTTTTGCTTTAAAATCTTTGACAAATCTCATCCAAATTCTAGCAAAGCTTGACGGTAAGTCTCTTTGGTTACCGTCTTTGAAATATATGAAAAAATATCCAAACTAATGGCCTATTATGTCCAAATTTTTGCATGAATATTATTTAAAAAACTTGTTGAAATTGAGTGTTTCATCCAGGAAAGGTTGAATGTTTTAATTGTGTTTAAAGGTTAAGAGAGTTCCTGGCTCTAGTGGTCGATTACACAAAACAGAAGACGGAGAATGGGAATGGTCAGACGATGAGATGGACGCTGAATCGGAGGAAGGGCAAGCAGCTGCTTCCCATCTTGGTCGTGTAAGTAAAGATATTTGTTTTCATTTTGACTTGCTTGGCACACCTATTGAAATGGACTTGACCTGTCTTTACGTAGCTAGTAAATGGGCTTGACAAAAATAATAGCCCCTTAACAGTTAATATCTCTTGATTTTACTTTGCCTCTGATGAAAAATTAAAGAATTAAGAGAAATGGCTTGTCACAAGCATTTTCTCCTTCATCATAACACTTTTTATACACCTGTTGAAAGAAGGTAAATGGGGTTGCCAATGGCGACCTGGGTCCAGTAGGCAAGTGTGTCCACTTCTTTGTCCTGAGCATAACTCTGTTCCCTTTGTGTTGGATTTACTTGAAACTTGGCGGTTATGTTCCAATCATGATCATGGAGTGCAGTGTGCATGAACCGTAACTCTCCAAGGCATAATTTTGTAAGTTATTTCCCCTTTGTTGTTCATGCAGGGTATCCGTTACTGCAAAAGGTGTATCTTGTGACAATTTGCCACCTTGTTGAAATAATCTTTTTGGAACAGACTAAATTTGTGAAACTTTGAGAAGTTTTGTGAAGTGAAATTTGAAAACAAAAGAAAAATATGAATAGTTTATTTTCTACTAGTTGGAAATTGAAAAAGTATTCAGGTTTTGAACAACATTTTTGTGTTTCATTTGTTTCACATTTTGCAGAAAAAGAAAAAAAAATCTTGTATTTTTGTATTTTCTTTTGTGTTATACATTTCTTTGATAATTCAAACCATATTTGATATGTCATTAAGCGATACTTTGATATTTACCCTTCTGAACTGATGAAAGATATTCAGAATCATATAGAAATGATATGAGCCTGTGTTTGACATTTCCAACAATTTGAAATGTGTGTTAGGGGCAAATATCAAGCAGCGTAGGCAGCCTCATACTGTACATATATGTTTCCCTTAATAGTTTACAAATACATTGAGTCCTTATCTATGTATTCTATGCTTATAATGCCCCTTCACTTACAGATCAGGGTATATTGATTTTTGCCCTGCCTGAATGTCTGTGACTTAGATTGCTTATTTTAGTTTATACTAATTTATTTTAGTTCGATTGCGACGAAAGCTTAAGCTTATAGAATTGCTCTCGAACACTCAATCCTGATGTTTTCACGTCCCCGAGAGAGAGGCAGTGGATTAAACCCACTGCTACCCATTTTTACAGCTGGGTGAACTGGGGCTGGCTATTAAGTGTTTTGCCCATAAACACACCCCGTCGACAGTGGGGCTCGAACCATGGACCTCCAGGTCACAGGTCGAGTGCATTTACCACTAGGCCACCGAGGCAGTCAAAAAGATTGCTTATTTTCCCCCTAAAACATTTTAGATTGTTTGTAACTTTTGATTCGAAAGTGATATATAGTCTTATATTTCGCATGAGTATTGTTTTCAATAAGACCTTTCCATTAATTTTAACTTAAAGGCCATCAGCTAAGGTCAATGTCATTTTTCAAGGTCAAATATGTGTAAAATTAAAACTTTTACCTAGACTATAACTTTAAAATGGTAGATAACTTAGTCTTCAAATTCCTTGTATTAAGTGTTTGTGAAATCAATTTTCTAATGAATACACAAATCAAGGTCACTTTTTAGGGTCAAGGGCATACTTTCAAGGTTACTTAATTTCAATATAAAACATTTTATAGTTTATGTGGAAGTAATTATTTCTAGGACATTATTTAAGGTCATTTTTTGTCATGGAAAAATTTGAGTTAAATTAAAACTTAGATATATGCCATAATTTTTCTAAAGGTTAGTGACCTAGCCTGCATCACCAAAGGATATTTATTTGTCAGTTGCGAGAGGGCATCTATGTTTTAAAACATACATCTTGTTTTCTGATCCACCATAAGGTCTAAAATAGATCATTTAAGAGTCATGTTGACTTATAATGTGAATTAGTCTATCAAGTTGTACTCTTGAATCAAAGTAGATATAGAATACAGTCAAATATCATTTTGTCGAATGTCCAGAAGACGAAGATATCTCTACGTCGAAGTATTTTTCAAGTCCCGATCTATTTACTCTTTATTTCTATGTATTTCAACCTCCATACGTCGTTATCCATTGCTCGAAATTTTTCCGTACGTCGAACAAATTTCAAGGTCCCGTCACTATTGTTTGTGTGCATTCACACCTCTGTACGACGAACCCCAACCTTGATTGATGAAAATTGCAATCGAGGTAGTTTTTCACACATTCGACCTGTCAATCACAGTAATTGACACGCGCGATCTCAGTATTGGATATCGATTGTTTACCTGATTGGGTTTAATTGTTAGTAACAGATAGAGAATGTGAAAGGTTAAGTGGTTTATTGTTTTGAAATGAAAAGGGGTGGCAAAATGCATGTGACCTACGATGTTTAATTTGTAATTCTCATTGTCAACGGAAACATTGAAAGCCAATGCTACGCGGGACTTGATTGAAGTACCCGGTAGACACCAGCGGATAGCCATCAACATTGACCAACATGGCCTACCCAAGAAAGGACCGGGTAACCAATCCGGCAATGATTTGTCCAGGAAATTGTATATGCAGAAATCATTTTCAGATATTTTTTTGCTCGAGAAACGCGAAATGTAAACTTCTAACACAAAAGTCATTGTCTCATAGATCTAATAGTAATTGTAAGCACATGTAAATTTGTAAAATGATGGCTTGTTTGAAAATGTTTTTACTTTGTGATTTAAATGCATGTTTTATATGATGTTTATAAACAAAAAAAAAATGTAAATAAATATAAGCATCATTTTTTATATTCGATTAATTCATCCTGATAATCAAATACATCCGTTATTTCGCCACCAGTTTCGGTCATACCTAAGCGTGATGATGGCCGCTTATGTCTTCGTCCCGGAGATCGCCTTTTATCTCTTCGTTGAACTCTCTAAATGTCGAAGTTTTTTTGTGAGTCCCCCGAAGTTCAACTTATAGATATTCCACTGTATGATTGTTTCAATTTAAGATTAAATTATCTCCTGAGTTAACAACAAATGATTTCATGATGGCAGAGCCACAATTGAAAATATATATTTTGTTGTTCACCAAAATAAAGATTTATGAACCTTACAAGAAACAACAAGCAATCAATCTGCACCATTATTTCTTAAATGTAAAAAATAGACAAAATTTAAGAAATATGTTGGACGAATTTTCTTAAAGCTTATCATTTTCAATAGATTGCTATTCTGCGCAATTATTCAACTGGCAGGGCATGGCTTAGCCGTGACGTAATTTGGCGAGTTTACTTTTCAAAGGTTTGGGTTCTTTATTGTTAACCCATGCAAATAAGTGTAATTAACCTCAAGGATTCACATCCTTAGAGAGAGTGAACCCATTTCATCATTTGGTAATCAAAGCCTCGTAACTTCAGCTTGATTCAGCTGAAGTTACAAGGATTTGGTTACCAATTTACGATTTAAGGATTAGAGTTATTTATGTCGACTCTGTAGAAGTAAGTTGCTTAAAATAAAAGCCGATTTACTTTAACCTTAAATGCAATGACCCATTACTTAGGCTCCGCCCTGCCAGGGCATTAATTATGGATTATAAGCAACATCAAGACATCAATTGTTATTTGGCTCTGCAAAGAAAACATCAAATATGGCCAAATGAACAAAATTAGGATAATGGTTATTTAACTGGTTTGCGCTGAGAATATTAAGTGATAATCTACCGTTTTTCCCTACAATCCACGAAATAGCATTAAAGAAGTGTTTCAATTTCTTTTTGTGTGGTGTCTTTTAATGTTATTTGTAATATGACCTTCGTCATGGGAGTGAAATCACCCCGTTTAATACTTTTGATATTACACAGGTGTTATAACACTAGTGGAATACCTATGCAAATGAGATAAGAACAATAGCAATACAGTCAACTCTCGTTACAACGACCACATTTGTTCCCAGAAAATATGTTGTTGTAACGAAAATGTCGGTGTATTGAATGAACATTAAAGTCAATTGATGCAGGATTGTCAAAAAGCAGCGTACATTTTATAATATACTATGTATTGTACATGTACAAATTAACGGAAAAACTTTTTTTCAGTTATATTACTAATAACTTGAATATCTTTATTGAACTGATCTTTTTATATTTTATTTGCCATATGCATTTCTATCAAAATTTGAATACCTTGATCTTAAAACTTACGTTTTCTTTAAGATTCTTAATAAAGTGTGTTGAAAAGGTGAATGTGTTTAAGGTGCAAATAAAACACTGCCATTGTCTGCATGTCAAACATTTTCACACATTTCAAAGTTAAAGACTTGTCAATTATCAACTAATTTTATGTGTTTATCTATCATGTATATGGTTCTGATGAACGATTTTGTTCAAGTCATATGAATAAAACTTATGTTATGTTATTCTATGTGCAATTAACCATCATGACCAAAATTTTTGTGTCGTTGTAATGAACAAGCTTATATAGGGAATATGCACTTTCGTTCCCTGAAAATTAATGTCGGTGTCGGAAAACGAGAATTCCGTTATAACGAATGAAAAATGCACTGCGCAAATCCGTTCCCAACAAATTTGTGTCGTTAAGTGAAAATGTCGGTGTATTGAGTGTCGTTAAAACGGGAGTTGACTGTATTAAATTTTCATTATTAAATGACGTCACTGTACAACTGCTCACGTCATTTTGCAAATGGCCTTATATGTTTTTATGCCCCCGATAGGGAGGCATCATAAATTTGACTTGTCCGTCCGTCTGTCCGTCCGTCTGTCCGTCCGTCCGTCCGTCATTCCGTCCATCCGTCATTCCGTCCAAAAACTTTAACATTGGCCATAACTTCTAAATCAAAGCGGTGTCGGGGGCATTGTCATCTTACAGTGACAGCTCTTGTTTTGGAATAACTTGAATCCATAAATTTCTAGAATATCATCAATTTATCATAGAATTTCTGGTCATATACTAAATAGAATATCAAATTTTCGCTCATAAAATACCAAATGAATCAAACAAGTCATCTAAAACAGATAAAAACTTGGCACAGCCTCAATTTTATCTGTTTATAGATGACTTGTTTAATAAATTTGATATTCAATGACCACTCATTCAATATCCTATAAATATTTATTGTTTCTTAGTGAGCTATTTTTTCAGGTGTACTTGCTTCAACACTTATCCTGATTAACTCTTTTCATATTGAAAAAAGTTCTTGTTTGAAATTGAATTCTAGTCAAAGTGATGAAAGCACTTATTGTTTGTCAATACTTTTTTTAAACTATATTTTATAAGCTTTTCTAAATTATTAAAAAAACGAAACAGGTGTAGTCTTAAGATCAGACTGCATTATATGAACAAGCTTGTCTTTTTCTTTGATGGCTGCCAAAGCAGGAATGTTCTGGGTTCAATATGACAAGGGTTAAAATCCTTTTCAGAATTGAATTATATCAGCAAAAAGTTTAAAGTATAGAAAATGCGGCAGTACTAGTCTTTTGTGCAATATTTCCTATTACACACCTCAGAAGGTAGAATATATTGGCCCCACTTTCTCCATCTGTCTGTCCATCCATCTGTATGTCCATTTCTTTATAACAAATCTCTTCCTTCATCCTTCATCTATTGACAGATTTTCATGAAACTTGCACAGAATGATCTTTGCCATGTGACCATGTGCATATTATCGGGGTTAGGTGATATTATGCCTTGTCATGGATAAAGGGATCTTTATATAAAGCTTGTTATAATTTAAATTATGAACAGCACTGACAAAATGACAAACAGTTGATTAGACTTCATTATACATCCAGGTCAATCTTTGTCTATACCATCTGTCAAAAACACCCAGACCAGGTTGACAAGGGTTAAGAAATACCAAAGTGAATGTACATATTGCCCTTGTCATGCTGAACCCAGAATATTCCTGCTTTGGCAGGAGCTATAGACAAACATCAGCCTGCACATATGTGCTGTCTGATGTTAGTCTGGCCACATGTTTCTCATTTTAAAACCAGAATTGTCAATAATTATAGTTTTTCAAATCAAAATTGACCTACAGTTGGTACTTTCAGTGCTTTTTACCCTTTGATTTTGATGAAATTCTTTAGCCAAAATTTATTCGGCATGACAAGAGTTAAGCCTAGGTGGTGTTGCCTGTGTCATAGTTCTTGTAGTTTTAAAGTGGTATGAGCCTGTGCTTGGCATTTCAAACTGTTTCAAATATATGTGCAAGTAAAGACTCTCTCTCTACCTCACCTTTTATGTATACTTAAAACAAAAATGTTTTTATATTTATTTCTCAAACAGAAACTTTTTAGATTTTGGACTTCAACTTAAAAAAACTTTTTAAAAAAGTACCCTTAATTTTGATCTTTGTTCAAGTTTTGTTTGTGACATATTGTAATTGAAGTCAGATGAATCTCAACATTGAAGTTACATTAATTTTGTATACTGCCAATGTACAAAATTAAGATTGCTTTTGAACTTTGTTTTCATATTTTTATTTCAATTGAAATAATAAGGTGAGCAATCTTAGGATGATATTTCTTCTCTTGTCTCCTGTGCTTTCTTTTATATTATGTATTCCCTTAAGGTGGCAGTGGACAGCGGCCTCCCGACTCTATATACCGGAAGTGGGTTTTCGTTTATTTTGCGGCTCTTTCTGCGCGTTCTTTAAAAAGGCCGGTTTTCGTAAGATTTGCTTATGGAAATAACATAGAAAAATGATAGTAAAATTTCATAACTTAGTTTCTTTTCAACATTTAATGTCAATTGAATGACTGGATCATTAAATTTAACAATAAAAATGCGTTAAAAGCGTCATTCAATTAGGAGTTAACTGTAAAATAACGAAAAACTTTCCTATTTGCATGGAAAGGTATGCTGAATTTTTTACCAAATAAAGACAAAATATGGGTTTTAAACATATCGGAAAATAAGAAAAATTCATTGGGTAATTTTTTAAAAAAATAGGTTTTTATGTCATTTTTACCCCGTAAAATTACAAAAATTAGGGCATTTTTAACTTTTGAGGGCAAATTGTGCAAATGCAATTGATCAAAGAGAAATTTTCTTGGCAACAGTAATTGTGTACATGTATAAGGTCTAACAAAATGTATGTGTTTTATGGCTATAAGCTGGTACTGAGTTTATACTAGTCCTAAACACAAATATACGTTTTACTGAAAAATGGCCAATACCACTCAAGGGCAGGTAACTCTAGCATGAAAACGAGCATGGAAAGGTACCTTCAAATTTTGATATAATGACTACACAATGTTTATCTACAACAAATTTGACCAAGAAAAAAATTCATTGGGTGGGAAAATTTGACGCCATGTGTCCATTGCTACCTTTAATAATTTATCTTTTTAACACTTGCATGTCTTAAGGACTAAAACATGGGAATGTATATGTATAAGATAGTACTAGACAGAAACTATTTTCTTGTTCATTACTAAATTAGATAAAACTTACATTGAAACTGTTAATAGAAAGATCTTTGATTGAACAACAAAAGCTATATTTTTATGAGTTATGGAGCTAATACAAAAATATATCTGTTGTTGTATACAGCTTGAAAGATATGTCAATTTATAAAGAAAAAAAAACAATACAATCTATGTAACCGGAATTAATTTTTTAGCTCACCTGAGCATGAGGTGCTCAAGGTGAGCTTTTGGGTTTACTTGATGTCGGTCATCCGTCATCCGCCTTGCATTGTGCGTGGTCAACATTTACCTTGTGGACACTCTAGAGGCCATATTTTTAGCCCAATCAACCTGAAAATTGGACAGAATGATTATTTTTTATGAAATCTCGGGCAAATTCGAAAATGGGTCAAGTGGGGTCAAAATCAAGGTCACTGGGTCAAATCTTAGAAAAACCTTGTGGACACTCTAGAGGTTTAAAATCAAAATTACATTAAAATCAAAGAGCTGAAAGCCCCTGATGCCCTTACTATGGGTCAATATTTATTTTGAAAACATGATTTCTAATCTTTTCTGGTTTAATAATGTAAAACAGGTTGTATGGACTAGGATCAGACTGCACATATGTGTAGGCTGATCTTTGTCTAAACCTCCTGCCAAAGCAGGAATATTTAAGTTTAGCAAGATGAGGGTTAAAACTTGACAACAAAACTAAGTGTTTTACTGCGTTTTGTCATCAATTATGATATCCCCAACTGATCTTCATAGATGATCAGAAAACATTGAAGAAATTTCTTTTTTCAAACATATTAACCAAAGTACATTCTGAGGTTTTTTACCTAAAAAGATTACCCTAAACTACTACAGTTATATCTGCATGACTTTCCAGTTTATAGAAAAGTCCAAACAATGTTCCAATTGACCCCATTAGATTAGTTTGATGGTGGAATTATAAATTGTCATAATCTACTGAGAATTATAGATAATCCACCTCAAATCATTTAAGAAAAAATTTATAAAGTATTTAACTAAAAAACTAAAAAAATTTTGGTCAACAAATTAACACTTACCTTTACAGTTCTTGGAATTGGGGTCACCGTATTAATAAAAACTTGCAACCCTCTGATCAATTAACCTTGTGTGTTCTCCACTATGCATGCGGTGCACCTATCTAGGTTGAGCATGGGTTTTTCTTACCAGGTAGTAGATTGCTTTACTATTTCTTGTAGACTCAAGAACGAGGCATGGAATCTATTGCCGAAAATGTTGAAGAGGTAAGAAAACAACCAGATAACGAAAAAATAACAGAAACATTAAGACTAGCCCAAATCGAGGGAGTCAGTGCAAAACTTATGTAACTGCCTATATATTGATTGGCTGTTACAATGATTTAAGGCTGACCTCTAAATATAAAAGAAGGTGGCAGACTAAAGAAATAATATTATGTGGAAAAACTGAAGCATCAAATTAAAAGGAGGAAACTTTGTAGGAAGAAAAGATAAATGCTTTGATAAAGTATTAGCCTTTCTTCTTCAAGGTCTTTCCACAATTATAATGTGAAATTATAAAATCTTTGAGTAGAACCAGTGTAAAAAGAGTTCAATAATCGACCTTAAACTTTCTAGGCACATGTGCAATTACGTGTAAAATTGTCGACAATGATAATGAATCAATTGAACAATCCTCAAAATTGTCTTTGCAGAATCATCAATCCTGTATCAAGACTGATGTTATGGGAGACCACACTGTCCTGCATAGCTTTTAAGTTTTTAAAATACAATGCCTGACAACTGCAACAGGAAAACCTTCTTTGGCCCAGTGATTACTGCATTGGTCATAAAAACCAATAATTTCAATATTCTCTGTCCCGCAGTTGCAGACCATTTGTTCGAAAAGCTGACAATATTATAGATTGAGGTATTGAAGGTTGATGAAATATTATTGTCAATAATATTGCCTATGTTTGGGCCACTTGAGATATTGATGGCTTATAATGAAATATGTGTAACTCCCTATAAACATAATATATTGGGTTTTACAACGGTTTTGTGCTGAGCCATTGATATGTATGTGTATTAATAATGTAAGTGCCTTTAGAGTGTGTAGGGCTTAAAGTACACTCTTCTTTACAATGAAAATTTTCAAATAGATACATTGTATCTTCACCATTAGAGCACAGCTATTAAGGCTAGCAAAAGATGCTCTGTTTTAGATAAAGGGTTTATTTTGTTACGATATATTGATAATTTTTAAACTTATTCTCACAGAGACGGAGGAAATTTCCAAAGGTTTGTTCAGATAATTTGAGGGATCAGCACAAAACTATTGAAAGTGCCTATATTTTTATAGGCACTTTAAATAGTTTTGGGGTGACCCCTTGATTTACTAAGAATGCATATTCTCTCATTACACAAATAGTGAATTATCTTAAGTATAGGAAAAAATGGATATGGTGAAATATAAAGGGACAAACCAATCTTAGATCATATAATCAGTTTGGAATACTATATATTAGTTTTTGTGCATCATACTCTAGCTTGCATCGTCGTCTTAAAAAGTGTATTTTAGATGTGACTTTATTTTCACCGAAAATGGACCCTTGGGAAATTCTGTTAAAATGATATCTGAAAAAACATCAAGTCTGAAAAAACAATTTAATTACAAATTTACGTGTAACTAAAAAAATAATTGATTTCTTAGAAAGAAAAGAAAAATGAAAAAAAAAAGACTGCAAAACAAATTATAGTCAATAGCTTAGTGTTCAACAAGATGTTGGTCATGTCTATTAATCTATGGCTCAGTGCAAAATGGTTGTAACTCCCTATAAAAATATAGGGAGTTACAACCGTTTTGCACTGAGTCATCAATTTGGGTTCCATTTTGGGTGGTTTGTCACAGATAATCAAGATTTAGACATATGTATTGGCTATGGAAAATTTTATTGCATTTAAGCACTGTATGAAAGCAGATGCACATAAGCTTACATTTTTTTCTTATTTTTTCTACAATTACAATAACTAGGTCAAGTAAGCTGAAAGAGTTTAAGACTTGAGGTAGTGGACCCGTAATAGCTTTGCAACATATAAGAAGTATTGATCTTTAACAGTGTTAACTGAGGTTTCCAAATGATATTCATGAGGAAACCTCGGTTAACATTGTGAAAGATCTTGAGGTCCGAAATGTTGTGGAATTATTACGGGTCCACTACCTTAATTAAACTGATGGTGCATTATTTATCTTTGAAATAGTTACCATAAATGAAAGATTGTATCTCATTTTACATATACAGAAATTGTCTGAGCAGGAATGTATTTTGCCTGTATTTTGGTATGATTATATTACATTTGAAAGTATAATAAAAGCAAGCAAGCATGGACAGTTGTAACAAGCATGTGTTTGCTGGTATTTTGATTCTATTTATATACATCTATCATGTTCAATTGAGATCATGCTACCATAATATAACACCTCTTTTAAGGTAGTTGAAGCATAATAGTTCCACAACATTTCAGAACGCATGATCTCTCACAATGTTGACCGAGGTTTCCTAATGAAATCATTAGGAAACCTTGGTTAAAAAACACTGTTTATGACTTTGAAAAGGTTGCGGAACTATTACGGGTCCACTACTTTAAATTACTGATAAGCCAGAACTTTGTGAATGGTATTTATATTTTCATTTGTTCTTAGAAAAAAAAAATTTTCTTTACGTAGGTCATTCATGATTTTTTTGTTCCAGGTATTAATCTCCTGTTTTACTGAAACTATGAAAATTTATGAAATCATCTAAAACACATGATCTGTGAATGTATCTTGTGAAATCTGAATTTGTGTTTTTTAGGCAAATCTTTAATGTATTTTTCATGGAATTAGTAAAGTTAAGTTAGCCAAATACTTTCTAATGATTATATCAGAAATAAGAAAATGATATTTTAATGATACCTTCTTAACTCTGACCTAATGAGAATTTACAATTTCATATACAATCTTCTTTTGAAATTTTCTAAAAATAACTTTTAAGGTATACACCACAAGATTCCACAGGATGGGGAAATCTGTATATATAGGAGTCAGTGCAGCACTATTGTAAGTGCCTATATGATTATAGGCACTTACAATAGTGTTGCACTGTCCCCTCGATATGGCCATGTCAAATACAGTTTTAAATATTAGGTGACATCATTTTCTTTCTGAATTATTTTTCACCATGTATTGAGAACCTTTATTATCAGAAAAGAACATACAATGCTGTTTCAGTCTCCACGGGTAAAAGAAGAAGAGGATGACAACCAAGCCGTCGAAAAACTGGCAGAAAACGCAGCAAAAATGTCGATGAAACCAGACAGCGTTCCGGTACAAGCTACCACGCAAGAGGAGAAGAAACCTCCAGTAGAACAAATAGGAACTACCCAACCGGTACCAAGCCAATCGACTCAACCGTCAACAGCCAGCACTACTCCGGAAGGAAGCACAGATTACAGTGACGTGTCTGTGGTCCAGAAAAAGCCACAGTCACCTGTACCCATAAACCTTGTGTTGAGATTAAGGTAAGCAAAGATACAGATAAGAAGCGTCAAAGGGGTAGCCACATTCCAAAATCTTCATTTCTTTTTGAAAATCTTTCATGGATTTTTTGGTTGGTTTAAACCTATTTATTTTACATCAATTAGGAAACAAGTTCTTACAACTAAGATTAATCCCTCTCGATTCTGCTTCCTTGGAAATTTCCAGTACTCGCACCAAATGTGTGGGCCAATGAAAGAACCAAGATCGATAGCCGCTCCTTGGAATCGTACTCAGGACCTTTGGGTCAAGAGGCTGACGCTCTACCTGTAGATCACAGACACCATTGATTTATTCAAGTATAATTGAAATAATTAAACCTTAACCCCGAGATTTTGAGCCTATTAACATAACGATGGCTCAGCGTGAAACAGTTGTTACTGCCTATATGTTAAAAGGCAGATACAACTGTTTCACGCTGAGCTAATTGATAAGGTATCTGAACCCTTGTCATGCTGAATTAAAATTTTGGCCAAGTTACACTCAAATCAAAGTGTCGTGAACCTCTGAAAGACAATATCCTATGCCAATATTTCTTTCGAAAAATTACAAGGCCTTTTGCAATTCTTGGTGAAGCAAGATAAAAGGATGGTGTAGACTAAGATCAGACTGCACTTTTGTGCAGGCTGATCTTTGCCTATACCACCTGTCAAAACAATGAATATTCCAGGTTAAGCATGACAAGGGTTAACTTCACACTTAACATCATGAAGAATTGATCATTTTTTGTTCAATGTTGTATCACATATATTTCCTTATAATTAAAACACTTTTGTTAAAACTTATATCATAAAATTTACCCTTTCTTTTTAGAAAAGAATATAAGCTTTATTTTAAATTTTCTATATTCATGTACTTACAGGAATGAGAAAAGAGAGTTGAATGATATAAAGTTTGACTTCACCCCTGGTCAAGGTAATCCTGAGCATATCTCTTCCATAATTGATTTTTGAATAAATTGTAACTAAAATAAAATAGCTCTTCATTATGAGCAGAATGACTCTTTTAAATGATATTATTATTAGAGGTTCCTTTAAGGTCAAAGATCAATGTCAAATGATAAAAATGACCTTGTCTAAATCATACCTCGAATAAGCAAATAGATCCATGATAATATGATGAAAAAATTCTCAATTCTGATTTGATTTGAAATTAGAATGAAATTTTTTATGTGTTCAAGTGTGAGCTAACATATAATTGGTAAATCTAAAATAGTACAGTATAAATTTAGTTTTTCTCAGGAGTAATATCTGGTTTTGATAGTGTTTTAGTAAACCAGAGATCTAGCAGTGCCTGTAAGGGCAAGCAATCTCTGTTCAACAAAATGACTTAAACTGTCTAACACTGAAAAAAAAAAAAAAAGAGGATATTCGTTTGTTTCAGTGTAAGATAGATTTATATTCATTGAGTGAACAACAAAAGCTATATTTTCACAAGTGGCGGAGCCACAAGTGAAAATATAGCTTTGTTTTTTCACGAATTGAAATATTAATTAATCTTACTCAAAAAACAAATGATTATTCTATTTCTTTATTGCAAAAATGAGACAAAATGTGAAATTTCTAGGACATATTTTCGTAAAGCGCGTAATTTTGCGCATGATTGCTATGCAACGTTCATAGTGACGTCACTTATTTCGCCCTGCATAGATGATGTCAGAAAGGATGAAATGCACAAAAGCAGGGTATAAGCTTTTGATAATTTCACTGCTTTTGCGTCGAGATTATCAAATGAAAATCTACCGTTATTTCTCGATAAACCTCTGAAAAGCATTAAACAGAGATTACTTGCTCTTACAGACACTGCCAGATTTCTGGTATACTAAAACACTGTCAAAACCATGGCATTTTCAAAATGGAGATCTACTTTATCTATCTTACATTCATTAGCCCCCATCATGGCACAGTTGGTAGTGCGTTGGACCGTCAGTCTTGAGGTCCAGGGTTTGATCCCCGACAGCAGCACTCATTCTTTCCAACTATTTGTCTCTCACCAATAGGTTGATAATCATAGACCTATGTGAGATAGTAACTGGAGACTAGGAAAGGGTGTGATGGGTGTACTGGTGAGAGAAATACCAGGAATCCGTTGTTAGGTGCTCCAGCCTCTGCTGTATAATTGAAAAAATGTTAAGAGCGGCGTTAAACTCCATTCAATCAATCAGTCAATCTGTAAGAGCAAGCAACCTCTGGTGAACAAAATGACTTTATCTGTCTAACGCTCACCCAACAAGAACACAAATTTCAGATTCCGCTGACAGTGTATCACGAGAACTTGTAGAGGCAGGACTAGTGGATGGTAAAGATATGATAGTTGGTATGTATTTTGTGATTAAGATTATTAGTTATCATAGGTTTATCAATATAAATGTCAATAAATTTGGATTAATATATTGACCAATCTTCAAGATTGCGCTCAAACAGTGAATAAACTGTGTAAGAATGAGATTTAAACTTCATATTTCACATGTTTATTGTTTGGGAAAAGATCTTTTTGTTGCTACCAAGTTAAAGGTCATCTGTCAAAGTCGAGGTGAATTTCTCAAGGTGAAAAAATGGAAAATGAAAACTTTAAAATCGGTCATAATTTTGTAATGGTAAGTAATACAACCTATTTATACCCCAACCTAGGAAGTCGAGGGGGGTATGTTGGTTTCACCATGTTTGTTACTCTCCATCCGTCCATCAGTCCATAGAACTTTTCGTTTCTGGACTCTAACGTAAGCATCAATTGACCTAGAATCATGAAACTTCTTACAAATGCTGCTTTTGACCCAAGGAAGTGCCCTATTGTTTTGGGGTCACAAGGGTCAAGGTGGCAGTCAATATTTGTTCAATTTTCGTTGCCGGACTCTAACTCGAGAACAAAGGGACCTAGAATCATAAAACTTCATGCATATACTGTTTATGATCTCAATATTTGTTACAAACACATCCTGCGCTAATAGCACTTACATTTTGACTTGACAAAGCGCTCCTGGGGGTATAAGTCCCCTTTGCAACAGTTCTAGTTTCATGTGTTTATTACTTTTTATAAGACCTTTCAATAGATAATTAAGACAAGACTCACGGTCAAATTGTCAAGGTCAATAATTTACTTCCAAAAAAATTCTAAATTGGCAAAAAAGTTTAATTTGGATGTCATGGTAAACTGTTTTAAGTAAATTTTGACTGTTGATTAAAATCATACTTAATTATCAAGTTCTTATTGGGGGAGCATATTAACCGGTCACTGATGGCTGTTGTTGATGACTTGTATTGTGATATTACCAGGTAACTATTTTTCAGTTGCTGCAAATCTACACAAACTGTTGGACAAAAAACATCTTGTGAAGAGCTTAACATTTGCTTTAGTAAGTAAAATCAAGTTTGTGAAATACATGTTTTGGATTACATGTACTCATTTTCTGTTTGTCTTGCTGTCCATTTTAAAATAGTTTTGAGGATTCAGTGCACACTTGTTGTTAGTGCCTAGGCACTTACAATAATTTTGCTCTAACCACTCAAGTTGTGAATTTAACTAATAGTTTTAGCTTTGTGACTGTGGAAGAAATTCATTGGTATTGTCAAAGCCTTGCCTTTGTCATAGATGAGGCTATGTCATGGTAAAAAAAGATATTTGAGCCTGTGCGTGACATTTCGAACAATTTCAAATATGCGCAAAGCATAAATTCTGGCCAGCCTGTGCGGCTGCACAGGCTGACCATAATCTTTACTATGTGCTATATAGATTGATAAGGTCTTAATCCATCTTCAAGCAGTCAGCATGTATTATTATTGCATTGTGTCTTTGTCGACGCTACCCATCGTTAGTACCTTGCGCAGATATGAAATTGTTGGAAATGCCACACACAGGCTCATTTGGAATTTTATCATGTACGGCTTGCTTAAGTCATTCACTAAATCCATATCCTGCTGAAAGATCATCTTAATTTAAACAAATTTCTATTTTGGGGGACAATTTATATACAGGGTTTGACACCAAGGTGAGTCCGGGGGTCCGAGACCCCTTGGTTATCAGTTGGGACTCCCTCATTTGCTAGTAAGGAGTCCAATGGACCCCCATTATCATATGAGAATATTTTGAAAAACAAATGCACAGGGCAGTTTCCTTTTCATCTCTTGTCAAAACTGTAGATTATTCATAACATAAGTTGTTGAAGATAACATTAACTTGCATCTAGTAGTATTTGAAAGAAAATCTTTATTTTGGGGGAGAAACTTGTTGTTAAGAAAAAATTGCTTGAAATAAGCAATTTCTTCTTTTTGACAGTATTCCCCAATTACGAAAAGTCAGACTCCTTAGTTTGAGCTTGGACTCCTTAATTTTGTAAGATGGGAGTGCAATGGACTCCTTTCTCAAAGAGGTTAGTGTTGATCCCTGATTCAGTATGAAAGTTTTATGCACTATGATTAAGTAGAAAGCATGCAGTGTAGAACAAGATCAGGCTGCAAAGGTCTATCTAAGTCTTTACTGTCTGGCAAAGCTTTGTGTATACATCAGAAAAATACTGAAACATAGGTTGAAGGGTTAAAATTCCAAATATATGCTTCTGATCAAAAGAGCAGTCGATTTTACTCAAAGGTGTATATCAATGATTCATACCTAGTATTTTGTATGAAAAAAAAAAAATATCTATCAAGGTTGGGAGAATTGATAATTAATTCCCAATGCCAAGTTAGATATTTTTTCATACAATACACTAAGTACATATAATATTTATCTGATAACCTCTATTTGCCTGGTTTTCGTTGATGTTTCTAACTGAAATGCAAGTTCCTAAAAATAACTGCATTATGTCATTGTTCTGAAAATATCCATAGACTCACTAGATACCGTTCCTTTGTAAAGTGTTTCATAATGAGATCTTTAATTGGTACCATGTCTGTTGTAATTAAAATCATGTATTTTCTTTGAGGAAAAGCATTAGCTGATATATGCTTTTATCGAAAGAGCATGTTTCAAACCATTTCAGATAACAAGTACCATTATCTTGGTGAATTATTTTGTGTGCATTTCCTTTTATTAACTTTGCTGTCTTCATAGAAAACCAGAGGTATTGCTGAAGCATTGGTGGCAGCGTTGTTGTCATTGTGCAAAAAATCGTTACATTTGGTATATTTCTGGTTTATTGAAGGCATTCTCTTGAAACTTGGCACACATTTTCACCATCAAAAGAGCAATCTAAACTATCAAGAGGGATATATCTAGGTGCATTTTGTGCAAATAATGCTCCTTAATGGCACTTTTTTATCTACTATCCAGCATTTAACAGCAAAGTGTAGGCACCAATAGGTGGTGCTCTTGTTTATCTTGGCTTCTGTAGCTTATGCTCATACGTTCAAGGCCCCCAGAAGGTGGTAAGTTGTTATGGGGAATAGTTTGAGGATAAATGACGGAACTACTGCAGAGATCCTACATGATTCTTTAAGGTAGGTGACCCGTAATAGTTCTGAGACGTTTTGAAAGTCTTGAACTTTAACAGTGTTAACCAAGGTTTCCTAATGATTTTCATTAGGAAACCTCGATCTACATTATGAAAGTTCATGGGTTCCAAAATGTTGCAGAACTATTACTGGTCCACTACCTTAACATAATCAGAGGTACAGATTAGAGGGGATAAAGCCAGTCTAAAAACTATTTTTCTCAATACAACCCTATGTTGTGGGGAACTCATCTAAATCGTCTGGAGGAGATAATTCCAACGAGTTCTAAAAACATAACATAAGAGTTGTACTATCATTATTGAAATACTTTGACCTAAAATCCAAAATACCCCATCTTCACTTAATAACATTGTGATATTGACAAGGGGAATGAATTTGGAATGATTTTGGAACGAAATTGAATGAGTGTATGAAGCTAGTTTGAGTGAAGTTAAAGGGAGGTAATCAAGATGAACAAAATTAGCGATGTAAGATTATCCCCCTTTTATAAGATATACTTTCTTTTCTGTTTGTGTTTCTTTGTGGACCAATCAGATTCTTTAGAATCTACGCCAGCCAATAAAATCATAGAATATTTTGATCAATTTAAATTAAATGCTGATCTTTTTGAACAATTGAACTATTTTGAAATGCTTTCTTATGATTTTGGAGCGTTTTTCATCAATTTGAGTGAGTGTTTGGAATGAATGAATGGAGCGCTGAGTGAATGATGATGAATGATTTTGATTTGAATGGGAGTCAATTTCACAATGTTTTTAACTGTATCTGTAGCTCTGACAATGAAACAAGTAAAGCACCATCATAGCGGATCTTGGTTTAAGGTAGTGGACCTGTAATAGTTCTGCAACATCTAAGAACACATGATGTTTCACAATGTTGACCAAGGTTTCCTTATGAAAATCATTAGGAAACCTCGGCTAACACTGTTCAAGTTCATTACTTCTTAAACATTGCGGACTTAAACTATTATGGGTCCACTTCCTTAATGTCTCTTACAAAAGACAAATAGTTTGTTTGTGTGCCAGCAGGGGGGATCAAACCAACAATGTTGAACTGCATTTATTTTGAAGTCCGGTGCTCTACCGTATGAGCTAATCCGGATGAAATCTCTGCAAATTCATGCACAGAAATGACATGACAAAAGGTAAATTATTATTGAGTGACATAAATGCTATAACTATGAATTGAATAAGCTATAGGTACAACATCAAAGATACCCACTAATAAAGACTTTATCAACAATATCTACCCTTCAATTACTCTCCTCTTTAATTTACCAAGTACATATTTTTCTATTCCAGAATTCGGGTTGTGCACCAAACGAGGCCTCGTGTGACAAGTCACTTGTTGGGTTTGCTCAACTTACGATAAACGATTGACCGCAGTGTTTTATAGATTAGAACTCTTTTTATCACGATGTGTCACAGCGATTTATAGCTTTACTTAAGTTAAGTCATATGGAGCATGCCAGAGTCTAAATGTGTATTGACATATTGCTAGGAAGAAATAATATATGAGGCTGTGTGTGACATTTCCAACGCGAACTGGACCAACATTAACCAGCCTAGACAGTCACATAGTTTAATAAGAGGATTACCACACTGTCTTAAGACACTAAGAGACCCAATCTATTTACAGGGCCCTAAGTGAAGACCCTGGTCAGACTGTGCAGATGTATAGGCTGGCCAGAGTGTTTGCGTGGGGCACTTTTGAAATTGTCGGAAATGTCATGCACAGGCTCATATTTAACCTGAACCCTTTATATAAGTAAAAAATAATGAGAAAAGAAGAAATTGTTTTTTCAAAGCAATTTCCTTTTTTCCCAATAATATTTACCAAAGTAAACAACGAGTATCAATCACAGGGAATTAAATGCTGGGATCACACTGGAATGTTTAGGGTTGATCCTTACCCATGAATGTGCAAATTCGCATTATCACTCATAAGGATATGCTGCCCAGAATAAGAATTTGTCAAGTTGTCCCTTTATCTATTACATGTATTCCCCCCTCAAATCTTTTGGCTATGATAAAGTATATAATATATACGAACACTTACTCAAGTACTGTCTTAATTTTCACTGCATTGCTGTTTTTATTATTGAATTATTTAAGAATTGTAAGGGAAAAAAAAATCAAATGCCCTTGCTCTCAAAAACACATTACCCCATCATGGATATTAATATTACCATTTCTTAGTTCAACTTTGGAAGTCATCCTGCCCTTATAAAAACCCATATTTTTCGTTTGCTTTAACCCACTCATTACAAAGGTATATCAGCCAAAAATACATAGAGAGGTTTATATAATGAGCTTGTGTGAGACATTTCCAACAATTTCAAATGAGCAAAGCAAAGTTTTTGCCAGCCTGTGCAGCCGCACAGTCTGACCAGAATCTTCACTAAGCGTGATATAGATAGATAAGGTCTTAATCCATTGTCATGCGGTCAGTTTATATTATTATTGCTTAGTGTTTGTCAACCTCAACACTTGTACCTCTCGCAGGTGTGAAATTGTTGGAAATGTCAAGCACAGGCTCATAATTATGTCTTAAAGTATAAATGTTATCTGTTCAAGTTTGAAAGTATTTATCATGACAAGGCATTGTTGAGGCATGATATTTCTCACAGCCTAGACCAGATGACATTGTTATTTTAAGATAAATACAGACTTTTCTATTTATTTTGCAATCGTTTTTCAATGCTTAAATTTTATGAAACTTTCAGAATCAAAGAAATTCAGGTAAAAGTGGTTCTGGTTGAGCTCACGAATTTCTCTCTAATAACAGACTGGCAAATATCAATGGATGTTATCAGGCAGGTGAAATCAGGTCAAAACAGGCTTCATTGCATGATAATGTTATAAGGAAAGGTGTCTGTGATTAATTTGAAAATTTTGAATTTTGTTTTGACAATATTATATGAATTATCCGAAAATGACAGACATTATCTTTTATTATACCCATACATTTATAGATTCTGTGCATATTGGTTTTTTTCCAGTTTCCTCTAGAAAAACCATTAATACTAGTCTTAATTTTTGATTGGTATTTAAGGGGTGGAGGTTATATATTTTGCATGTGTATTGCTTGTGACAAGACCTTTCTGTTGGTACCACTTTCAGTGTCATCAGTCAAGGTCATTTTTCAAGGTCAAATGATGTTGAAAATTTCTTGAAAATGACAATGGCGGGGGTATTGGTGTTTAAAAAAACGCATCTTGTTTTAGAATGTAGTATTACTTTAAGTTTTGCTAGGTGAAAAATTATTTTATGGTGTTTGTTAAAATCGAGCAAACTACATGTAGTCGTTTGATTTTTTATTTTTTTGCATCTTAGTTAAGACCCTTTACCAAAAGTTTAACAATCTTTTATTGTCCTCATAGGTTGGCTTACTAAAATTTGAAGATGTTTTATGGACTGTCTGTTTGTGAGTCCATCCATTCAAATGGAGTGACAGAATTATTCATCATAACACTACTTAAACATGCATTTTTATGCTCCCCGAAGGGAGAGCATATAGCCGCCGCTTCGTCCATCCGTAATTCAGTCTGCCCGTCCGTCCCCACCTATTTCTCCATAACGCTTGGGCCAAATCAAATGAAACTTACCATGTGATCTCCCTATGATATAGTGATGATGCATCTGTGACGGTTTTTGGATTTGAGGCCTCGTCACGGGAAAAGGGGACTTAGGGTAAAAAACAGTTTTTCCCAAATTTCTCCTAGTCTAACAGTCAGAATTTAGTGAAATTTCATATTTGAGTAGCAAATCAGATGCCCTTTACTGTAAACAATTTGAAATCAATGTAAAAAAAATATATCATGGAAAATGGGGCCAAGATGTTCGTGACCTTTACGTTAGCATGTAAAATAGTTTTTCCGTCCGTCAGTCCCCACCTATTTCTCCATAACCCTTGGGCCAAATCAAATGAAACTTACCATGTGAACTTCCTATGATATAGTGTTGATGCATCTGTGACGGTTTTTGGATTTGAGGCTTGTCACGGGAATAGGGGACTTAGGGTAAAAAACAGTTTTTCCCAAATTTCTCCTAGTCTAACAGTCAGAATTTAGTGAAATTTCATATTTGAGTAGCAAATCAGATGCCCTTTACTATAAACAATTTGAAATTAACGTAAAACTATATCATGGAAAAAGGGGGCTAAATGTTTGTTACCTTTACGCTAGCGCGTAAAATACAGTTATTCTTTCATTTCACCTAGTCTTATGCTCAGAATTTGATGAAATTTCACATTTCAGTAGCAAATCAGATGCCCTTTACCATAAACTATTTGAAATTTGTGTCTAAAAATATGGCATGCAAAAAGGGGGTTTAATGTTTGTTACCTTTACGTTTGCTGTATAAGATAACACCTTATTTGAGTCCTTGCAATCTGACCACAGAGCATATCGCCTAAAGTATAATAGCTATCAACTTGAAACTTTATGGGTGGATAGATCTTATGGAGGAGAAGTGCAGTGCACAAGAACTACAACTCTTGCTTGCATTATTTTGGAGTTATTGCCCTTTGTTATTTTTGATACTTAGATTATGTTGTGAGCATATCTCCTAAAGTATAATAGCTATCAACTTGAAACTTTATGGGTTGATAGATCTCATGGAGGAGAAGTGCTATGCACAAGAACTACAACTCTTGCTTGCATAATTTTGGAGTTCTTGCCCTTTTTTTATTTTTGATACTTAGATTTCATAGGAGGCGAATCTTTGACAGTACAAAAGAATCTTTTATCTATTAGGCTTCAGTTTACTATCAAGCTTTCTTGGCGGGGGATGTCCATGTCCAACATGGCTCTTGTTTTTGTGACAATGCCTTATTCGGGGAGCATAATCCGTCTCTGAAGGCTCTTGTTTTAATCAATGGATAAAAAGATGACATGAAAAGCTTGTAATATGATTTGAAAAGCAAAACTTCTTTCAGTGCATTGTCATAAAAAAAACAACACACTTGCACTGAATACTGCCTTTGCTCTACAGACTTAGTTCAATAATGAACAAGTATACTACTTATCATTTTGTTATAAATATACTTATACACACATGTTTGTTGATTTACTAATAAAGAGTATTCAGCTTTGATATGACATGTTCTGTTTTTATTTAATGCTTTTTGGTGGTTTATCGAGAGATAACGGTAGGTTATCATTTGATAATCTCACCGAAAAGCAGTGAAATTATCAAAATTTTATACCTTGCTTTTGTGCATTTCATCCTTTCTGACGTCATCTATGCGGGACGAAAAAAATGACGTCACAAGAACGTTGTATAGCAACCACGAGCAATATGACGCGCTTTACAAAAAAATAATGTCCTAGAAATTTCACATTTTGTCTCATTTTTGCATTAAAGAAATAGAATAATCATTTGTTTTTTGAGTAAGATCGATAAATATTTCATTTCTTGAACAATGAAAGCTATATTTTTCACTCGTGGCTCTGCCACTCGTGAAAATATAGTTTTAGTAGTTCACTCAATGAAATATAAATCGATTTTACACTGAAACAAATGATTATCCTCTATTTATTTGCAAATCTTTATAAATGTTCCTGTATTCTTTCTTACATTTTGCAAGGTCATTGCTTCATGTACTTAACCCTTTCCTGTCCAATCCCTGGTTTTTACATCCCTAAGATTTTGTAATTGAGAAAATATTGTAGAAAAAGAGGAAATTGTTTCTAACAAACAATTTCTTCTTTTTCTACAAAATTTTCTATCCTACAGAATGGTTATTTTTTTAGTTAAATCCACTTTAAATTTTCGTCTGCAAAACCTTTGAATTTGGACAGGTCCAAAATTTTGTAAAACAGGAAAGGGTTAAGGTAGTGGTTATAGATAGATCTAATAGTTCAATAATGTTTCTGATGTCATGAAATTCTACAGTATTAACTGAGGTTTCCTAATGAAATAGTTTCCTAAAGTTCATGACTTCAAATTTGTTGCTGAACTATTATTGGTCCACTAACTTAAAGCAAGCTTGGCTATAATCAACTTTTACTTTCAAAATGTAGCCCTTCAGTTTTAACAATGACCCACTGATTTCTGGTAACACAAAACAAAATCTTAGACTGCTGACATTTCAAAGAATTTGTAGACATAAATTTAGAAAGATGAAAGAGTATTTCAATTATTATTTCTTTTGTATTTTTGGTTATGAAAAAGTATGTAGATTGTAGAAATTGCTTGTCATAATTCAACAATTTCAGCATATGCAGGACTGTTCACTGAAATTTATATCTGGTTGCAAAAAAACAACCCAAAGAGGACCATGATGGTCCTAGATTACTCACCTGAGTTTCTTTGACCCCTGGGACATCAAATTAATTAAATAGGCAGATGTCAACAAGGAGATGATTTCTACATAAGATAATACCATGGAATAATTTCAGCCGAGAGCAAAAAGGATAGACATTTTGCTCTTTGATTCTATCTAAAAAGGGATGCACCCCTGTGGAGCCCAATGTGATCCCAGGATCTTGATATGAACAAACTTGGTATAGGTCCACTAGATGATGCTACATATCAAATATGAAAGCTGTCTGCCTTCTGGTTTCAGAGAAGAAGATTTTTAAAGATTTTCATACTTTCACCCTTTTTCTTAAGGGTAAAAGGAAAGTTGAGGGTGGATTTCATTTATTTGAACAACTTTGGTAGAGCTTGACCCAAGGAACATTAAAGATTTTCTGTCTTTGATTCAATGTAACAAGAGGACTATAATGGTCCTAGATCGCTCACCTGAGTCTCTTTGACCCCTGGGACATCAAATCATTTAAAGAGGCAGATGTCATAAAGGAGATAATTTCAACACCAAAGCAAGTTTCAAGAAGTTTGGGCCAAAATTGTGGCCTCTTGAGTTATAACAAGAAAATTATCATTAAGGCCCCTTTTCCTGTGATATGGCATGGATCCTTTCTATTTTCAAAAGGGTTCCTTTTGTGACTTTACCAAAATTCTGACCAAGTTTCATGAAGATTGGGCCATAATTGTGGCCTCGAGAGCTTAAACAAGATAATTGTCGTTAAGGTCCCTTTTCCTGTGATTTGGCATAGATCCTTCCCATTTTCAAAAGGGTTCATTCTTGTGACTTGACAAATATAATGACCAAGTTTCATGAAGATTGGACCATATTTGTGGCCTCTCGAGAGTAAAAAGGAAAATATTTTCATTAAGGCCCCTTTTCCTGTGATATGGCATGGATCCTTCCCATTTTTGATAGGGTTAATCCTTGTGGCTTGCCCAACATTCTGACCAAGTTTCATGAAGATTAAACCAAATTGTGGCCTCAAGAGTGTAAACACGAAAATTGTCATTAAGGCCCCTTTTCCTGTGATTTGGCATAGATCCTTCCCATTTTCAATAGGGTTCATCCTTGTGACTTGAAGTATAATGACCAAGATTCATGAAGATTGGACCATATTTGTGGCCTTTCGAGAGTAAACAGGAAAATATTTTCATTAAGTCCCCTTTCCCTGTGATATGGCATGGATCCTTCCCATTTTCAATAGGTTTCATCCTTGTGACCTTGCCAACATTCTGACCAAGTTTCATGAAGATTGGGCCATATTTGTGGCTTCTACAGTGTAAACACTAAGATAGTTGACGATACACGACGCACTACGGACATTCAATGATCACAAAAGCTCACCTTGAGTATGATGTGCTCAGGTGAGCTAAAAAGAGTTGCCCCCGGGTGGAGCCCAAATATGACCCCAGGGTCTTGATATAAACAAACTTGGTAGAGGTCCACTAGATGATGCTACATACCAAATAAGAATACTGTCTGCCTTCTGGTTTCAGAGAAGAAGATTTTTAAAGATTTTCATACTTTCACCCTTTTTCTTAAGGGTAAAAGGAAAGTTGAGGGTGGATTTCATTTATTTGAACAACTTTGGTAGAGCTTGACCCAAGGAACATCCCTGCCAAGTTTCATCAAAATTGGCCGACTGGTTGAGATGGAAAAGATGTTTGAAGAAAATTGTGGATGACGGACGACTGACAACAAACCCTGGGAATTGTACAATCACAATAGCTCACCATGAGCACTTCATGCTCAGGTGGTCTCACTAGAGCTGCTTGAGCAGCTGATATGCTCAACAGGCCTGAATCTACTGATATGATGAGAATTTCAGCGAATGAATTAATTATTAAATTGATTAATTTAAGTGCAAGTAAATTAGTGTTTTTAAGTATCACATGCTGAAATATTTCAGCATAGAAAAATTTAAGATTGATGAATTAGATATAGAAAATTGACCTCTGTCTGTTAAAACATATTTTTCGTCCAATCACAGTAATTTTGTGCAGCCTGATAAAAGGATCATTCCAGTGAAATTTGGTTGATATCCATCAGTTAGATTCTGAGAAAATGATTTTCAAAGCTTCCACTATACAACAATAAAGAAATGACCTCCGTCCAAAAGACATATTTTTCATCAGATCACAATTATTTTTGTTGCCTGATTAAGGATCAATAAAGGATCATTCCAGTGAAATTTGGTTGATATCCATTTGTAAGATTCTGAGAAAATGATTTTTAGCTCCACTGCCCCAAGGCCAGCAAGCTATTTTCATGGCGGAGTGTCCGTTGTGCGTACGTCCATCCGTGCGTGAACTTTTTCTCTAAACATCTTCTCCTCCAAAACCAATGGCGGATTTTAATGAAACTTGATAGAAATGATCCTTGGTTGACCATCTTCTTAAATTGTTCAAAGAATTTTGATTGGCCCCCAAATATGGGCGTGGCAGGGCGGGGCATTTTTTCACTTTGAAATCTTTAAAAATCTTCCCCTCTCAAACCATTGGGCCAATTTCAATGAAACTTGGCATGGATGTTCCTTTGGTGACCCTTTACTTAAATTGTTCAAGAAATTTTGATTGGCCCATAAATATGGGCGTGGCAGGGCAGGGCTTATTTTGAGCCTGAAATCTTTGAACAACATCTCCTCCTGAACCACTGGGCAGATTTCAATGAAACCTTAACAGAATGTTCCTTGGGTGACCCTTTACTTAAATTGTTCAAGAAATTTTGATTGGCCAATAAATATTGGCGTGGCAGGGTGGGGCCTATTTTGAGCCCGAAATCTTTAAACGACATCTCCTTCTGAACTTTATGTTTTATAATAAGATGGGTAAAGGGATGCAGATTCATTGTGATTGAGTATTTTGGTGCAATGTGGACCTGAACCAGTTAATCATTATAAAATAGTTCTTAAGAGATTTTGGAGTGTTAATGTATTCATTTAAAGTAAGCTTTAGTTAAAGAAAGTCTAAAGATGTTAAAGCCAATGGAGCAATACAGGCCCTCCTGGGCCTTTTGTCCAATTGTACCCCGCTTTAAACGCATACCTGTGTGCAAAGCGGGACATAATTAGAAAACTTTGCAAAGTTAGGTGATCCTGAATGCAGGGCTGGTTCAGCTGCCCATCCAACACTGGTTTACGTTTATCTGCCAATCAGTTGGCAAAAAAAAATCACTGTGAGAGACAAAAACAGAGCCACATTTTGGCAAGAAATTTACACAGTCGTATACCTGGTACAGTGCAGTAAAAAGTGCCCAGTGTAGAAGCATGCAAGATGGCGGACGTAAACAACGATAAAAAGTAGGTACATTTTCAGTCGCAAAAATACAGGTTAATTTAACTGATGGTGTTTAATGAAAGGCACTGTGACCAACATGAAATGTCCGATTTTCTTATTTTCCCATTGATTTCTCATGATGCCTACTACACAACTTGGATTCAATTGATAAAGTTGGGTAAATAGCAAAAACCAAAATTGAAGCGTTGATCGCAAGATTCATTCCAGAATATTTGATTCATTACTAATAAAATCACCTGTGTCAAACGACCTATCGTAAGCCCAAACCCCCACAAACCATCCCGATTTTTGACATCCCTTAAAAAGCATTGTGGAAAGGGACATTTTTAGATTTTGTAAATGGACAACGGTCCAGTGCAGCAACAGGCCTATTTTTCTATTGGTACAGTGGAGATATAAGGTTTTGAGGCAATTTTGAACCAGTGGAGAAACATTTTTGGAAACTGTGTAGACACATGGTTTGGAACCGTGTAGAACAAGCACGACATTGGTAAATAATGACTTTGTCAATGGGATAATAAGAAAATCGGACATTTCATGTTGGTCACAATGCCTATCATTAAACACCATCAGTTAAATTAACCTGTATTTTTGCGACTGAAAATGTACCTACTTTTTATCGTTGTTTACGTCCGCCATCTTGCATGCTTCTACACTGGGCACTTTTTTATTGCACTGTACCAGGTATACGACTGTGATTTAGCTGTGCTGGGGGATCAACCTGTGTGTACCCATGATTGGGAAACAATATACCACAACAAATACAACTGGTCAGTCAAAATGTAATTTATTTTTTAGCACAATGTCAATTTTTGTCATAAATACACATTTTGTTAAAATTCTAAAAATATTTGTCAAATGTTTACACAATAAACAAAACATAAACGAAACATTTATTTCAGGAAATGATCAATAAATTCAAGTAGTTTTTCAAGTTGTGTAATACTGCTTCAAAGAGCAAGCCATTCGAGATCACAAAATTTTGGCTATTCCAAATTGCAAGAAGTTGTAGACAACAGGGCCGTAGGTTATAAAACTTTTCTCAGGCTCAACTGAGAATTTTCACAAATTTTAAATTGAAATAAATGCATGAAAATAAAAGATAATATTAATAAGTTGTTATTTATAAAAACTTATTTATATCATCTTTTATGTTAATACATTAAAATGAGTATCAAAATAGAATTACAGCTTTAATATCAAATTGGAATTTGAGAAAATTTTGAATTGAGAATGAGAAAAGTTTTATAACCTCTGGCCCAGATTTAAATTAAAGCGAAGGAAAAAGTGTTCAACAATATGTTCATA
The DNA here is from genome assembly GCA_948146395.1 of Fragum whitleyi. NCBI lineage: Eukaryota > Metazoa > Mollusca > Bivalvia > Cardiida > Cardiidae > Fragum > Fragum whitleyi. Next base: position 25,880,534 of record OX411556.1, on the reverse strand, counting down.
AGCTTTTTTCTTATGGGCATAAAAGGCATGGTTGTGTTGAAAATTTGTTCATGAAAAAAAATATTTTTTTATATTATTGTTCAAACAAAGGCAAATCACTTCATAATAGAATCCTTAATTTGTGATTTCAAGAATTATTGCCAATAACAATAGAGATATTAGTCCAAGAGAAAATTCGGTGAAAAAGAGAGGATCGAGAAATTTGCATAATAATCAAGATAATCTACATTTTCCTTTTCCCTACAACTTCTGAAAAGTTGGGAAACTATTATGGGTCCACTCCCCGATAGAAGTTTAAAATTATGTTTAACTGGGATCCTTTGTTTATGTTATAGTAAAGGTTGCTCTTATAATAGAGATATATAAACAAGAGGATCATAGTGTCTCTTCATTGCTCGCCTTAGTTAACAGTCTAAAATCTATTCAAAGCAGGTTTTGAAGAGAGATGATGAGAATAACAACAAAGCTAAAGCAATGCTGTTGGTTTCATTCAAAAACAATCATTCTGACCAATTTTTAGGATGAATTGGCTAAGAATGTGGCCTCGAGTACTTACATGTTTTTTTTCCTAAGATTTCACCTTATGACCTAGTTTTGTCCAAGTTGAGCCAATTTTGAACTAGCCTTTGATCTTATGAAGACAATCATCCTGACCAATTTTCAGGTTAATCAGGCAAAAAATACTGCCTCTACAGCGTATATGATATGTTGAGAATGATTTGTTTGAATAGGGTTTTATGCTGCTTTCAAAATTTTTTTCAGTTATATTGCATCAGCTGGAGCACCTAACAATAGATTCCTGGTATTTCTCACACCAGTACTACCATTACATCCTTTCCTAGCCTCCATCTGCTATCCCACATAGGTCATCAATTATAGATCCATTGTAGGAGATCAGTAGTCGGAAAGCAGCTGTCAGGGATCAAACCCGGAAAATGTCGACGATGAACAGGCTAATGCAATAAATACGTATTTATACAAATTTTCTTGAACAAAACAAATAGGAAAGCTTCTAGACTCATAAATGGTCAAAAGTAAAACATTGTTCCCTAATCAAAACATACAGAAACATAAAAATATTATTGCTTGGAACATCAATTGAGGGATAAATGCAAAACTATTCCAAGTGCTTATTGAAGGGTCAGTGCAACACTATTGTAAGTGCCTATAAATGTATAGGCTTTTAAAATAGTGTTGCACTGACCCCTCATTATAATATCTATAGGAACTTATAACAGCTTTGGGCTAAGCCTCAATTTAAAAATAGGATTCACAATCAACTATATACATTATCTACAGAGCTTGACCATTTCATTATCTGTTGTATAATACAAAATTTAAAACTATTTCACAATTTTTTAACAGAATATAAACTCTTTCTTTTAAATTTCTAACTAACCGACCCGCATTTTGTTAAATGTAACCTTTCTTAAGCTAAGGAAAATTATTCAACATTTTCTTTTTTTTGTTTTGTTTTCGTTTACAAGAGTGGTAAAAATGCACCCCACAATTCAAGATAAAACATTGAACTTTCCAGAGGTACAGTTAAGAGGGGGTAACTCCAGTATGAAATCTTTATTTCTCAATGAAACCCTATGTTAGGGGTACTCATTTGAATTGTCTTGACGAGACAATTCAAATGAGTGACCACAACATAGGGTTTGAGCTAGGATAAGTGAAATATCTAAATTTGAAATCTGAAATACTGGTACATCCTCTATATGAAGTCTGATTTATCATCAAAATTGCTTTCTTTCAAAAGATATCAAGATTTCCTTTTTAGGTCATTAAGAATCAACCTAAGATACATGTAAAATCAGATTTGCAAATAACTTCAGCACCATAAATCAAAAAGAAGCAAAAGATGTGCTTGTGAAACACTTATGCCCTAAAAACAGCATTTTATTAATATATCAAGCCTTGATAAGCCCCTTCACTTTATCAGATGACATTGACCTTAGAATCTGCAATATTGGGACGAGTTTATCTTTAAATCTTTATTTGAAGTATAAAGTGCAATTGTCATTGGGCATTATGTTTAAGCCATGTGCTAAGGCCATTGCACTTAATAATCCAATGAATGAAGGGAAAAATACACTCAGCCCTTATAATTGCATTCCTTTAGATCTAAGAAACATTTAAAGTACTCGGCTAAATAATAAAGGTTCAAGTCTGCTTTCTGCACATACTGATCAATCATCAAACTTTTTTTTTTTAAAGATTTGCAATTGGCATACTAAATGTGTATTGTTACCTTGCCATCATAGTTAGCTGGCATAAAGTTATACAAATTAAATGGAACACAAATAGACAACATTTTTTACTTTTCTAGAGCTATTTATGATAAGAAAATTATTTCCACCATTATTTCCCTATTTTAAAAGAAATTTGCGCGGTTGAGAGGTTGCTTAATGGTCTTCATGGACTTAATGAAAATGGCGGGTCTGAATCAAAACTTTATGCTTGTATTCAAAAATTCTTTTGAAATTATTTTAATTCTTAAGTGATCAGATGGTGAAGACATGTAATGGAAGAGAAACAAGGATATTTGAGAGTCTACAATACTGGACTTGAAGATCCACTGTCTGGTGTTTCCCAAAATACATATTGTGTTTATACACAAATAAATGGCAACTGGTTTCATGACATATTGAGATTTAAACCAATCAAATTTCTTATTTTTTTGGATTGAATTATATTTGTATGATGAGATCCATTACCATGCTTACTATGAGCAATTTGCTTGAAGTTATTTGAAAAATGTTTTTTGGATAAGTTTTGCTAGATGAAATTGCCGTTAATATATGTTGATAAGTATCTATGATATCTACTTTGAGCCTTGTATCTTAAAGATTTGAAGCAATAGGCAGTGTTATATTTTTTTTGAAAATATTGCAACAGCAGAAATAAGGACAGACAGAATGGACTCCTGTAAAATATGCCATCAATATAAATGATCGAGGGGGGTTATAACTGTATAAATTTAATTGAATTATCAAAGTTTTTTTTTTTTCTTTCAATACCTGTATAGGCAAAATTGACCTTTGATCAAGGACTTAAACTTGCACATCTTTAAAAGTTGATAATGATAATAAAATAGCATCAATACTTCTGATTTTTCTCTCAAAACAGACATATTTAAAAAAGATATAATTCACTTTCCTAAGACAAATGATGTTTTACAAGATTTACATTGAAATAAAACAATTAATTGAACTATTCACATAAAAATATAAATAAAACAAAATGTACAAATTTAATCTCTAACTATATCAATTAAATTCAATATAAATTCTGTGGAATCATAGGTGAGCCTGCATAAAAATTGATTATCTTGACCCTAATTCATTAAGTTCAGAGCTCCAGATAGTACGGGAAATTTTGCTTTCAAAATACAAATGAGCCTGTGCGTGACATTACCAACAATTTCAAATATGCACCAAGTAAAGACTCTGGCCAGCCTGTGCATCTGCACAGTCTGGCCAGGGTCTTTACTTTGGGCGCTTTGTTGAAAGATAACATCAAAAAGTGTCTTTAGAAAGACAGACAAACTTCTAATCATACTACATGGCAGAGTCAAGGTTAGTTAATGTTAGCCCTTAATGCACATATCAAATTATTGGAAATGTCACACACTAGCTCAAATGTGACCAGTGACCAGTTACTTGACATGGGACCATCTGTGTAGTCTGAAAGATTTTACCCTTGTATGATTGTGCGGACTGCACAAATTGACTAGGTTGACATTTGTAACACTTTCCTTATTTTCAGAAATCTAGAAAGATCAATCTAACTTACTGTGAAAGAATTTTTGAGACTTCTGGTTGACATGTACTGGAATCAATCTCTTTTTGAAACATTTATTTTTACAGAGTTCCCAAATGGTCCCTTTTCGAAAGACAGGTCACAAATATAAATTATAAATCAAATTCTATGTTGTCGGAACTCATTAGAATCATCTTGAGAAGACAAAATCAATTTATAGCCACAACATAGAAATAGGATGAAAACAACAGGTTCAGATTTTTCTTCACTACTACTTATCTGGAGCCCTCCTTATCATTCGGAACACCACTTGGCCAATCTCACGATTAACCTCGGATGTACATAGACAGACTATTTACGGGGAAACCTTGGAAAAACTCAATGACGTCAGTGAAAATGACGTTAGCCCTCGAAACTTCGAGTGAAAATGTTCAACGTCGCCGACACTACTCGCTTAAGTCACTGATGTGAAACCATGGTATCCTTATATGAATATATTTAGATTCTTAAATAATGGCTGAAAAATCTTAATTTATGAGAATGACAAATCATTCTCAAAAATTAAGATTTTTCTGCCGATATTTACTGTAAAAAATATCAACCGGTTAATTCTGTGCTAGTTTTTCTTACACTGTTTCCGCCTAACAAAATGCACAATTTTGTTACATACCATCCACCTTTTATACATCCAAGGTCTGTTGCAGTTTACGAAATGGCCGAGTGATGTTCCGAATGCCCTCCTTATATCACATGATGACTACCAATTATCTGGAGCCCTCTTTAAATCGCACAATCATTTGTTTTTAAACTTGCATTATAACAAAAAAAACCCGCCTATGTGTGCCTATGCCTGGATGTTGGGTAGTGCCTTAAAAAAAGTCTAAGTGCATAATTGACACAAAATGCATATAGAATTATCCCCCTTGATAAAATAAGTTGCTCTTTTGATGGTAAACATATGTGCCAAGATTCAAGTGACTGCCCTGGTAGAACCAAAAATACATCAAAAAATGTCAATGTTTTTGCATGACAATGACATCAATTCTTACGACACAAAGGCTATAGCAATACCTCTGGGTTTTGCCAAAATCAGTCGAGCTAAAGAGAGGATAGACAGACAAGAGTGAATACTAAAGGGTTTCAGCCATCACCCATCGTTTTAGCCTCAATTATAACAATTGTGACTGACCATGTGAAAAATGAACATCTTGGAACTTATCAATATTATTTTTATGTTCATATATTTATTTAGATTATAAGTTTGAGAAAATTCTCAGTAGCGAATGAGAAAAGTTTTGTAATCTCTGGCCCAGAGTAAAGTTAGCCCATGACGTAAATGCCTACAACATATATCAGGTATTACCACTCCTCTATGAAATTCATGGACCTCGGAGCTATGAACCTTATGTTAATGTCTATCCATATTCAACACTTGACATGCACAGGCTCAAACTCCTCTGTGCTTTGCCAGATCATCTATAACTGCTTTCAATCTGGCCCAATTTAAAACTTGGTATCCTGGTACAAGTTTAAAATTACGATTTATACGGAGAGTTGATTACTGTCACGTTTTGTCTTGAGCCGTAGCATCTTTATTTGTTGATGATGTCATCTGTGACATAGAGCTGATATACTGATCTTGATGTTTCTGAAGAAATAAGAAGATGTAGAACGATTTGTTGGGAAAAACAAATTCATTGATAAGGATATCTGTAATCTGATATAATGTTCCCAAGGTAGTCTTTTTTTTATTACACTGGATATTGCATTAGTCATCAAGAAGTAGAAAATCATCAGTCATCTACAAACCAGCCCTGTGTTCATGATGACAAAACGGTGCAAACAGTTTGCCAATTATACCCCACTTTGCAGGTAAGTACTTGTGCAAAATGGAGTATAATTGGAAAACTATTTGCACCCTTTTGTGATCCTGAACCCAGGGTAAGCTTTGTAGTTGTTTAAATGTTTTAGATGACAAGTTTAAAAGATTTGGTCTTTTGAGAACATAAATTTGATTTCTTCTTAATATGGCCTAACTTATGGAGATAGATCTTCAGATTCTTTGAAATATTCAACAAGCTGTTTGTAAAATAAAGTCATTACGCATTCCAGTTATCAAAGAGCTTCACAATAAGCCTCAGTTTATTTTAATAATTATTATACCAGTATAATATTACATATACAAATATTTCTTGAGTGTATTACAATTACAATTGGATAAAATTTCAATGTTAAACAGTAAACTAGTGGTAATTAACTTAAATTGTAATAATTTTAATTAATTTCACAGTGAAAACGATGACACTTTCTCCTCTTTCTTTTCAACCAGAACTTTGATATTAATAATAATATGTTCCAAGGTTCTAGGGGAACTAGCATATCAATGGCTCAGTGCCAAACAGTCAAAACTGTCTATATATTTAAAGGCAGTTACAACTGTTTTGCTATGAGCCATCAATATCCATTCCTCTTGTAATTGAAATAACTAATACTAATTTATTATACTAATACTAATATAACAAGAGATGTTTGTAAAACATATTTGCCCCCCCATAAAAGCAGGTCAATAGCCTATTATTTGTCAATCAACAAAGGGCAATAACTCACAAAATATAATGAGTAGCGTTATGGTTCTTGAGCACTGCACTTCTCCTCAATAAGATCTATCCACCTGTGAAGTTTCATGATTCTAGCATGCATACTTTTTGAGATATGCTCCAGAAAAAAAACAGTCTAGGGACGGACCGACTGACATGTGCAAAGCATATACCCCCTCTTCTTGGAAGGAGGGCATAATCAGATGCTATATATCTCCATACCTGTAATGATAAATGTTGATTTCTGAGTGATTCTGATGAGAGAGGAGTATTGCAGGGTAAAGGGCTGTCAGTGTGACCACCATCGGTAGGGGTATCCTGGAATAGACAATATTAACCCTTGTCATGCTGAATAAAAAACCTTGGCAAAATTATATATAAATCAAAGTGCTGAAAGCTCTGTATTTCCTAATTGTGAGTCAGCATTTGATTTTTGAAAATATAATTTCTGAAACTTTTCGTGTTTAAAAAGGAAAATTGGGTTGTATGGACTAAGATCAGACTGCACGTTTGTGCAGGCTGATGTTTGTCCATACCTCCTGCCAAAGCAGGAAATTTCCGGGATCAGCATGACAAGAGTTATATTTTAGACATATCACATCAGCATTGTTTTAAGCATGGACATCAACTCAATAATTGGATAGCATTTAATACCAATAGAAACACAATAAAGACAGATGAATTCTTTACTTAACATAATTATCAAAAGCCTTAGAAAAATACCTTCTTCAAATTTATTACCCAAAGAAATTAACATCCAGACTTCACGCAATACCACCGGTCCCACTGAAATGTATGGTAAAAATCATGCCAGTCCAATAAGTTGCACATAAATACAGGACCGACTGACTGGTATAATCTAGCCACATATACAATGCGTTCTATTGTTCTGTCTGGTGGAATTAGGTTCGGTCTGGTAAAGATTTAATGTTTACCTGACCCACTGTCCAGTAAAAAATATGGTTATTTCCTGAAGTCTGTAACATCACAAAAATATATCTACCATCTTTTTTCTAAATTATTACTAGGTAAATTTCAAAATTCACATAAATGATTTTCTATAAAATGGTATTTTCTTCTAACTTCTTCACATTTCATTAACAATATAAATATCTCTTACCACAACATTTATATGACTATCATCTGAATTTTCATCATCTGATATACTTTCTGTGCCATTTGGAATTCGGAGTTTACTGGGAGTTATTGCCCTTGCTTGATGACCGTCGACATTATTATCTACTGCCCCTGATGATGACATGTGACTATTTCCGAATGGTAGAGAAAGTCTTGCGTTCACTGCTAGTAAATGATCGCGCCGTGAGACCAGGTTCCTCACATACTCTTCCAGCTTCTTGTTTTCTGATTTTAACTTGTGTAAACAATTTAATAGTGACGCAACTGAAAAAAAAGGTATATTTCATTTTGATTCAGTTCTATTTTATTTATCACACTTTTTTAAAAATCTTTACAAACAAGAGCTGTCACTGTAAGATGACAATGCCCCCGACACAGCTTTGATTTAGAAGTTATGGCCAATGTTAAAGTTTTTGGACGGAATGACGGACGGACAGACGGACGGACGGACGGACAGACGGACGGACGGACAAGTCAAATTTATGATGCCTCCCTATCGGGGGCATAAAAAGATTTGATAATGTTACGGATAAAATTTAGAAAAAACTTGCTGCATTTTTCTCAAAGTTTTCTATCCTAAAAGATGAAAGATTCCATATGTAATACTTCTCTAGAATTTGGGGTCTGCCATCATTATGAATTTCAGGTGGTCTTAAATTTTGTCTCTAAAGGTAGAGGAACTATAATTGTTCCACAACATTTCAGAACTCATGATCTTTCACAATGTTTACCAAGGTTTCCTAATGAAATCATTAGGAAACCTGGGTTAACACTGTTAAAGTTCATTACATCCAAAACGTTGCAGAACAATTACGGTTCCACTACCTTAAGATGCAGACAAGAGGACCAAGATGGTCCTAGATCGCTCACCTGAGTCTCTTTGACCCCTGGGACATCACATTAATTTTTTGACATCTGCCTAAGATCAATACCATGGAACGTTTTCAGCGAAGAGCAAGACAGATATGCCTTTTTGCTCTTTGATTCTATGTAAAAAGGGATGCACCCGGGTGGACTCAAATGTGACCCCAGGGTCTTGATATGAACAAACTTGGAAGAGGTCCATAAGATGATGCTACAAACTAAATATGAAAGCTGTCTGCCTTCTGGTTTCAGAGGAGAAGATTTTTGAAGGGTTTCCTATTTTCACCCATCGTGCTCAGATGAGCTAAAAGGGATGCGCGCGGGTGGAGCCAAAATATGACCCAAGGATCTTGATATGAACAAACTTGGTAGGGGCCCACTAGGTGATGCTACATACCAAAAATGAAGGCAGTGTGTCCTCTAGTTTGGATTAAAGAAGATTTTAAAAGATTTTGCTCTTTGATTCTATGTAAAAAAGGTTGCGCCCGGGTGGAGCCCAAATATGATCCTAGGGTCTTGATATGAACAAACTTGGTAGAGGTCCACTAGATGATGCTAAATACCAAATATGAAAGCTGTCTGCCATCTAGTTTCATTGAAGAAGATTTTTGGAGATTTTCCCTTTTTTACCTTTCATGCTCATAAGAGATAAAGGGATGCACCCATGTAAAGCCCAAATATGACACAAGGGTCTTGATATGAACAAACTTGGTAGAGGCCCACTAGGTGATGCAACACACCAAATATCAAAGCTGGCTGCCATCTGGTTTCAGAGAAGAAGCTTTTAAAGATTTTCGCTCTTTGATTCTATGTAAAAAGGGTTGGGCCCGGGCAGAGCCCAAATATGACCCCAGGGTCTTCATATGAACAAAATTAGTAGAGGTCCACTAGATGATGCTACATACCAAATATAAAAGCTGTCTGCCTTCTGGTTTCAGAGAAGAAGATTTTTAAAGATTTTCCTATTTTCACCCTTTTTGTTAAGGATAAAGGGAAAGTTAAGGGTGGATTTCATTTTTTTGAACATCTTTGGTAGAGCTTGACCCAAGGAACATCCCTGCCAAGTTTCATGAAGATTGGCCCTCTGGTTTAGGAGGAGAAGATGTTTAAAGAAATTGTGGACGACTCACGACTGACGACGGACGAGGGACATTCTACGATCCCAATAGCTCACCTTGAGCACTTCGTGCTCAGGTGAGCTAAAAATACAGAAGGGTTCCCTTATACGACTTACAAGGCTCATTTTGTTATCCATTGTTATAAATCCTTAACACAGTCTGTTCACTTACTACCTTGAAGCAAAGGGTTATTGATTTATCATTATTCTAATACACTTTATTTGGACCACACTAAAAAAATATTCTTGCATTTTTAAAGTGAATGTTAATGTCTACTTCCATAAACTTGTCTTTCCCTATTCATTTCTAATCATTATAATCTTATTTTTGTTGATTTCAAAAATTTTAATGTATTCTGATTGGCTGAAAATTTTGTTTCATTACTCAATGAAAATAATTTTGAGTGTGCAAGCTTGTAAGCTTACACACAAGGGAGTCTCCCCAAAAAACCTGTCTTAATTTAGAGAATTTAGAGAAATCTTTACTTTTTGACTCAGGTTATTAAACTATAAGATATGAAGAGAATATTTGTTTAATTCATGGAGGTATAAAACTAAATCCCTGATCACACTATGAAATCATGTTTTCATACAGTGTGATTAGTTTTTTTTAGTTTCATACCACCATGAATTCAACAATTATCCTCTTCATCTCATAAAAATCATCGAAAGATGATATTTGTAAATATAGCTTTGTTTGGCCTATATCAGTTTTACAGCATTTTGGACAGCTTATATCCTCATGAGATTTAAAAGTGAATATATATTGAATGGAAGTGTGGGGAAAATCCGAGTCAAAGTTAGATCTAGTCAAAGTTTGATACAACCTTGGAATATTTAAGCCTGCGCATGACATTTCCAACACTATGTCATGTGCATGAGTGACAAATATTAAGAAGCCTAGACAGTCACATAGTGCAATTAGAAGATTGTCTGTCTGTGGATGTATACTTTAGCACCTTATCTATCTATAAAGGGCAAAGTGAAGACTCTGGACTGACTGTGCAATTGCACAGGCTAACCAGAGTCTTTTCTTGGCGCACATTTGAAATTCTTGGAAATGTCACGCACTGGCTCAATTGTGAATCAATACTCACTGTCAAAATGCTGCCCTTGTTCCATTAAGAAGTTAGAACCTTGTTCCCACTGCATCTCTAATAATTCTTCCATAGTGGTGGGAGTTTCACTGAAAAAATATTTCAATGATTAAAAAAAGAAAGGATTCACATTTCTTTCATGCATTTAAGAGATAAAGAAAGTATTTGTTGATTTCATTGAGGTATGAAAAAGCTGCATAATCAAAAATTTGTTCATGGAGTAATGAATCCAATTTCAGCTAATCAGAATGCACAAATCTTGGTGAACATAACAAAAATTAAAGTATTCTGTTACAATACCAAGATTTCTTAGTGAATACCAAACACTCATACCCAGCTTTCGTTGATTTCATCATATTCAAAGTCATGTAAGAATGTTTGATTTGATTTGAATTGGGGTTTTACGTCGCTTTCAACAATCTCTCAGTTATATCGCGACAACTGGAGCACCTAACGATGGATTCCTGGTATTTCTCACACCAGTACTACCACCACATCCCTTTCCTAGCCTCCAGTTGCTATTCCACATAGGTTTACGATTATCTACCCATTAGTGGAAGACAATTGTCGGAAAGGATAAGTGCCGCGGCCGGGGATCGAACCCGTGCGAATATAGACCCCTGGATTAGAAGTCCGGCGCACTACCAACTGCGCTATTGCCGCGGCTCATGTAAGAATGTAATCATACCAATGACAACATAATATGCAAAATAATGCACATGGCTCCTTAGCTCATGAAGAAATGATGTTTAATTTGAAGTGCATTGCATGTGGATATCAACACTTAGCTGCAGGTGATAGATAGTGAAAGAAATCCTAGTTGAACTAGATTGGTTTTCCAGGGACAACACTTGTTGAGCCCCTAAATGATTGACCTTAAAATGTGACCTTTGCTATAAGCCTTGTCATTACTGGTTTAAATAGCACAGGGTCTTTTATCTTTTTGAAATAAGCTGCATTTAGATTCAAGTCCTCTATCTAAAAACTTTTAAGACAAATATTATCAGTCTTGTCCAATGTCCCAAATCTGACTAATTACCCTGGAAGTTTTATCCTACAGTTTAGTCACAACTAGTGATGGGCAGATTAATCGATTATAATTGATAATTAGTTGGTTTTGACTTCCAATTGTGATAATCCACTAAGAAATTTCATAATCGCTTAATCAGTTCCTAACCCATAAATGAAAGCCATTATATATTTATTTTTGGAACTGACATCAGTTAAATGGCTCAGCATAAAAAAGTTGTAACTGCCTATATATTTATAGGCAGTTACAACTGTATCACACTGAGCCATGAATATGGTAGAAAAATATGCAGAAAGAGTCTTGTGGTCATTAGTTTTAACTTAACTTTCACATTTGATTCTTCAAAGGATGATACTGGGAGTGCTGTATTATTAATTTCTAAGAAAACAATTGTACAATTGATCATTAATTGATTTATTCTTCCAACTAAAAACCAATTATTGATTGTGATTTGAAATTGATTGCCCAACACTAGTTACAACACACTTACCTGCTTGATTTCGAAGTCTGTGATGAGATGAATGGAAATGAGGATGTAAAGGGTCTGGGAGGCCCCAATAAGGGTCCATTTGAGATCTTCATTGGGAGGCCAATTATGGATTTATTTAAGTCTTCAACCTAAAAACACACTTACCTGCTTGATTTCGAAGTCTGTGATGAGATGAATGGTAATGAGGATGTAAAGGGATTGGGAGGCCCCAATAAGGGTCCATTTGAGATCTTCAATCCACTAGTAGCACTTGTTGATGGTAAACTACACACTGTAATACATAAATGTAGAGGAAAGATGTTTTATTTAATAGCAATAGCTCTTCTGAGGCTTTCATCCCAAGCAAGCTAAAAAGAGGGGGCATTCTTTGCACAAAATGCATCTATTGTTATCTCTCATAAAAGTATAGCTTGCTCTTTTGATGGTGAACATGTGTGCCAACATTCAAGTGAATGCCTTCAGTATAACCAGAGATACAACAAACAAATTCTAAATTTCCATAGGATTCAACCTTTTTGTTGTATGTATCTTGTAAGTTTGAATAACTTTATGCAATTTCTTTTAATTTTGAATTACTATAAAATTGGGATTAGGCATATTATAAAAGAATTGCTGTCGACAAATAGATAGAGGGGGTATTTTTGATAAGTCATTATTAAAGAGTCAAAATTTCAATAATAATTGCATGAACCCTATATTGTGGGTATTTGTTTGAACTGTCTAGAGACAAGCACAATGACTGCCTACAACATAGAGTTCCCTGATTTAAGAATTGCTTTACCCTCTCTGATCTGCACATCTGTAAATTAAAAGCTTTATAATATATATAACAGAGGAGAAATCTACTTGTCTGAGTGGTGAGGGCCAGAATACATAAATAAGACAAGCAAGGCAAAGGAATTCTGATTCCCTGCTGAATCTAATTTCTGCACACTTACTTGTAGTTATACTGAGACCTGTAGTCAGTTGACTGGTACCCTGCTGTTGTATGTCAGATAGAGGAAGGGGTAATACACCTAGGGAACCAGAATCTGCTGAAAATTGATAACCAAGATATTCAACTTTTCTCCTACAACGTTAATTTAAAGTGGTTGAAAACTTAACCTTTTTTCTAAACTTTCTTGTGTTTCAAGGATGGATTACAAAAGTGTCTGGTAAACTACACATATTATCATTGCAGTAATATTTCTTTTGAAAAAAAGAACTCAATAGTTCTAATTTTGAATTTCTAAGACGACAACAGTATTGATAATGCAAAGGCTTAAGCAATACCTTTGGTTTTCTTAAAAGCAAAATAGCTAAATATTCAATTGATTGTATAAGGTTCATAGCAACTTCTAAAATTCAGTCAAATCAAGGTGGTTGGGGCAAATGACCATTAAGTTCCTAGCACTTTTCACACCAGTGCTAACACAAAATTCTTATCACAAATCAACCACTGGTGAGAGACAAATGACTTGATGCAGAAAGGGTCACACTCATGTTACAATCATTCTGAGTCTGACATGCTTTTGTTAGTTTGTTTGAATAGGGTTTAACAACACTTTCATTATCATTGGACATTGCAGTGGCTTCAGCATCTACTCATTCCTCCTTGTTGTTTCTCACACCAGTACAACAACATCATTTCATCCAAGCATCCAGCTGCTTGTCATCCCACTTCAGTATACTACTTATTATAATATGACTTATGTCGCGGGAGTGAAATAACCCCGTTGAATATTTTTGATATTACATGGGTGTTATTATACTAGTGGAATAACTATGCAAATGAGCTCAGAGCGAATAGCAACGCTATTTTGTAACCGCGAAAATGACGTCATAATGTACATATTGTGACGTCAGATTTAAACGGCGTTATAAGTTTCGCGGAAAATTGAAATGCTTAATTTTAAAAATTTTGACAATTTTTTCAAAAATTCAGGTCATATTATAAATGGAATATAAAATTTGTGCTCATAAAATACCGAATTTATTAAACTCGTCATCTAAAACAGATAAAAACTCAGCACAGCCTCGTTTTTATCTGATAATAGATGACTCGTTTAATAAATTCTTTATTCAATGACCACTCATTCAATATCCTCTATTTATATGCCAATCGATGTGAGACAAATGTTGTTGTTTTTTTTAATTTGACTTGTGTCAAATATTGGATGAAAATTGGCTGAGCTATGGTTCAAACTCAAGTTCTCCATCTGACATGTTCAGGGCTTGTATTAGTGTTTGAAATTGAGGAATAATTGACTCCCCGACTATGAAATTCTTGGGATCAAAATTGATTTTAAAATCTAAATATTATAACAAGAATCTTCTTTGAAAATTTGACTGATATAAAACAGTTTTGATCCTTAGAATTTTCTCTTAAGGGGGTCAAAATGACCCCCTTTTGAGAAATTTCCAGGGATCAAAATAATATATTTTCAGATATTTGGGGGGTCAAAACCCTGGTTTAAGGGTCAAAGACTAGCCCTGATGCCTACACTAAAGCAACAGACACAGAAAAAACACGATTTTATGAAGGTCTTTTTATGAACTGCTAGTTCCTACCTTGTGTGAAGGGAGCCTTCATGATTGGGTTTGGAAATGTTGGTTCTCCACCAAACACACTTAATGTTGGGGGCCTGAAAAAAATATAAGAAAACAAGATATGGTTGTGAAACACCAAGGACCCCCTGCACACGGTAATACAATACGGTAATCTACAGCAAACCTACCTTAAATTTTGTAATTGATGGCAATACTTGAATGAAGGTGCAGTCATTTTCCACCTATTTGACCTCGACAAATTTGATCTTGACCTTGACTGATAACCTTGAAATTGGTACCAACAGAAAGGTCATGTCCCAAGCAATCATCATATGAAATATGAAGGCTCTATCCCTTGTTAATCAAAAATTATGGCCTATGTTTAAGTTTTTAGGGAGGACAAACAAACAGACAGGTGAAAACATTCACATTTCTTGAACCTCACAGGACAAAGCATGTCCAACAACAAGAAAAAATATCTCTCCAGAAGGCCAGTCAATCAACGAACATATCTCAAGTCTTAGGCAAACAACTTTTTCTTCAGAATGTGAAAGTTTAGTTGAAACTCATGTGCTTAGTTTTGCGATGACTCGTAAAACTTGTTAATTGGCAATATAGCATAACAAGATTGTGATTGGTTGATAATTTTGGTTGGTATTGAAATGCAAAATTTTCGTGGGATAAGTCACAGTTTGTTTAAGTCGGTCTCGAAGTGTTTATTTACCAGTTTAAAGTTGTGAAGACATTGGTTTCACTGTATAGTCCGTTTGACTTCTATATGGACCAACATTTCGCCGAAATCTCAGAAATTAATTAATGAAACGCATATTTTTCTTGCCATATCATTTTTTCCAGCTAATACCATGACGAATTTTGTTTTTTCAGAATTTTTGAATGTAAAATAATGATTTTGTCCGTCCGTCTACATGTTAACTTTCAGCATTTCATACCTACTTGTTACTGTATTAAACGGAACAGCGAATCGTACAACCAAAAAATAGTACTGATTTGCATAGGGGCCGAGTCAAAAGAGTAAGATTTTAAGTGAATCGTATTACTATTAAATCGAGTTTTTCAATATAATTAAGTTTGTCTAAGATTTTTGCTACCGTTGGATATCAAATCTGTGTATATTCTCTCTTTCTTCAAAAACTGTTTGACCAGATATTTGATTATTGATTTTATTCATTCATAGATGAACCCTATATTTACATGTTAAGACCAATCAAAAAGCATTATTAAACGAAGTAGTTGGGAATTTCACGTGGAAAACTTGATGAAAAGGCGAGTACTAACGGTAAAAATCACGTGCTATTTAAGTTTAAGATGATATGACCGTCGATATGCTAATTAGCATGTCCAAATAAGGAATAATGGACATTTCACAGTTTAGTATAAAACCACGTGGTTTTACTATATATGTTGACATTTTCATACTATTGAACAGCCTCCATCACCCCTCGTGTTTAAGAACGGATAATGCGAATATATTAACATTAACTTGATAGACAAAGTCATTATTTTGAAATCATTTTATTTTCAAAAAATATTTTTTGGAATGGTATTAAGCTGAAATTAAGATTTTACTACATAAAAATTTTTTATTCAAACACAATTTAATGTAATTGATGAAAAGGTTGGTCCATATAGAAGTCAAACGGACTATACCATGTGCTTCGAATAATTTGAACTTAATTTTTGTCGTCTGTCCATGGATATTTGTGATGTAGTCGGGGGGACTATTTAGTATTTGTGCCTGGTGTATGGGACTATTTTAAGGCCCTATACGGGTTTTATCCGACCGAGTCTTTAGTTTTGGATTCACTTTAATAAACTTTATTTTTGAGTAAATTCTTGTTGAGATTCAGAAAGATAACGCAAATTATGGCTTCTGGGAGGCAAAAAGTTCAAATAGACTATAAAAAAATGCACGAACAAGGGTTGGGAGATTCTGCGCCGTCTTCTCCCGTGGGGAGCCCCGTTAGAGGGCGCGACAGGAACCAACAAATAAGCCTGGCACCAGCCGAAACAAGCTATTCCGCTTCCGGTTATCAGGATGAAGAAACCGATCAGTTGTTTCTAGCAGAAAAAGCCCATTTGGAACAAACATTACACAGATTGAGAAGGGCGAAGGAATTGCAGTCACTCCGAGACGAAGTGGAAAGGGCGCACAGGGAACTGAAGGAGCGCGATACTGAACGTGTGCGAAAGGATGTTAGTGCTGACCAAAAAAGTAAGTGCAGAGACCAGAAAACGGATGGAGACGATCAAGACAGCAAAGGTAACTCAATCTTTTCTATAAAAACATTGCGTCAAGATAAAGATTTGAGGCAGGCAGCTCGTCGTCAGTTAGCTAAGCTTGGTTTGTGTGACATAGATGGAGAATCTGACTCTAGTGACGATGTGGGAGCGTCTGGTGACACATTGCCCAACAGTGAAAGTAAAAAAGGTCCATGCAAATCTGGGATAAACAGTAAATCTGCTGATCAAGTTGTTTGCCCCCAGAATTATCCTCATGCTTTCCTTAGATTTGAGTTCGTCAGCAATTCATTGGAATTTGAGAATTTGAGTTTCAATCTTTTTATTGCCGGGGAATTGGAAATCATTTCTCAAAGGGGGATTTCTAATACTGAAAGAAAGGGTAGAATGGATCTTTTAAAAAGGCTTATGTATCTAAACTCCTCATATGAATTTTCAGTTCTCAAATCACTGTATGCCGCCATATTGAGAGACATTGAGTTAGGCTATAGGAAATGGAGTGATGATTTCTTGTACATTGAGAATACAATTTTGGCTTCAGCTTCAATCAAGCTGAGGCCTAAGACTGACTTCTCAATGGGTTCTAACTCAAACCAGAGTAAAGTTGATGACAAAATGTGGTTTTGTGCCAAATATCAAAGAAACAAATGCCCTTTTAAAGATTCACATTCAGTAACAATTAAAGGGAAAGTAAAATTTGCTAAACATGTGTGTGCCTCCTGTTGGCTTAAAGAAAAAAGGAACAAAGTCACCCAGAGTGTTCATCGGCTTGCCCGCACACCAGTGCATGACGCGGTCACTTTGACAAAATGTTACGGTTGAATGAGAAAATTGTTAATATTTTTTCACCATCCTTTGTTTCATTTGAAAAGCATAGTTCATCAACATGTGGTAAAAAAGTATCATGTAAAGTTTGCCATGAATTGACAATAATTAATAGTAATAATTCATCAAAATTACTGAAAATTCATGAAAAAGTTATAGAATCAGGTTGCTTTAACTATTTGAAGGCTCGTATTCCCGTGAATTTTAAGTTCAAAACAGGGTTCATGCTCAGAATGTTACATGGATATGATGACCTGCAAGTTCTTGATTTATTGAAATTCGGATTTCCTTTGGGCGACTTCATTAGTCCAAATTTAGATAATCTGAAAATATGAAAAAAATTGAAAAATCATTCAGGGGCAGAATCTTATCCAGATCACATTGAGAAATATTTAAAGAAAGAGGCTGCTCATGGTGCGATTATAGGTCCTTTTTTCAACAATCCATTTAAAAGAGATCTTATTATTTCACCCCTTAACTCAGTGCCCAAAACTAATCCTGGGGAAAGGAGGGTAATTCTGGACCTAAGTTATCCTAAAAATGGGGATAGTGTTAATAAGTTACTTTCAAAAGATTTTTATTTGGGGGAAAAAATTCAATTAATTTTCCCAAAAATTGACGATTTTGTGTCATTGATTTTAAGCAAAGGACCAGGATGTCTTTTATACAAACTTGATTTAAGAAGAGCATATCGTCAAATTAGTATATGTCCTTCGAGTTATAGTCTGGTGGCTTTTAAATGGAAAGGTCATATTTTTACAGATTCCGTGTTGCCGATGGGTCTGAAAACATCGGCGTATATATGTCAAAGAGTTACTAATGCCTTTTCCTATATGTTGCTTAATATAGGGTTAGCAGTTTTAAACTATTTAGATGATTTCGGTGGGGTTGAAGTACCGGAAAAAGCTAATTTTGCCTTCAATGTCATAAGACAAATTTTTATATCAAGTGGCTTAGAAGAGGCTTTTGATAAAGCATGTGAGCCCTCTGAAATCATGATATTCCTTGGTGTTTTGTTCAACACCAAAACAATGACTATGTCCGTGACAAAGGAAAGGCTGCAGGAAATTAGATCTTTGATTCAAACATGGTTATCAAAAGATTATGCTTCTATTAAAGAAATCCAAAAGCTCATAGGAAAGTTGAATTTCATAGGGGCTTGCGTGAGGTCCAGTAGAATATTTGTAAATAGAATTTTAAATTGGTTGAGAGAATGTAACAAATTCTCAGAATTAGACAAGTTATTTATTCCTGCAGAGGTCAAGAAGGACATAGAATGGTGGAATAGGTTCTTACCGATTTACAACGGTGTTTCATTGATAGATCATGGACCTTGGTTGGAGGTGGATTCATTGTTCAGCTCTGATAGTTGTCTTACTGGATGCGGAGGGCTGTTAAATGAAAGGTACTTCCATACTGAGTTTCCGGAGTTTATCTTGAGTCAAAAATTGCATATCAGTGCTTTGGAATTACTTGCTATTGTTGTTGCATTGCATTTATGGAGTCCTTTTTTAAAGGGGAAAAGGATACAGGTGTTTTGTGACAATCAAGCCGCATGTATTGTTTTGAATTCTGGTAAAGCCAAATGCCCGTTCCAACAAAAGTGTTTGCGTGAAATCTGCTTTTGGACATCCATTTATGACTTTCAAATTAGAGCTATTTTCTTAGAAGGCAGGCTCAACCGTGTTTCGGATAGTCTTTCAAGGTGGCATTTAGATAGAAAGTATGAAGCAATTTTTCATTCCAATTTTAAAAACACATCTCATTTCATTGAAGAAAAGATTTCAGAACAGGTTTTTAAGTTCAGTCATTCATGGTAATATTTTTTTTCAGGTATTATTCTGAAAACTTTGACTAAAGAAATGAAAGAGTCGACAATTTCTGCCTATGCAGCGGGCACACACAAAAATCTACAAGTTCAATGGGAATCATTTGTCATGTTTTGTTTATACTTCAATCTAAACTTTTTACCGGCTACGGTTAAGACTTTAAAATTGTACGCTCAATTTCTGTCAAGATCATTTAATTCGGTGCAAAGTGTTCGTAATTACCTTGCAGGAGTTAAAACTCTACATTGCTTAGTTGGGTGTGATACTAGCAATTTCAATGATTTCACTTTACAATTGACTTTAAGAGGTTTATCCAGGAATAAACCACAGATGATTAAAAGAGCTGAGCCAATCAGTATTGACATTTTACTAAAGATTTATCTATGTTTAGATTTTTCAAACCAAGATAATATTGTATATTGGTGTCTGTTTTTGTTTGCCTTTTTTCTAGTGGCTCGCAAATCCAATTTAGTACCTACTACGCAGAAAGATATAGTTGATGGGAAATTTTTGAAAGTAGATGATATCGAGAATAAAGTTAATTTTTTACTAGTTAGATTTAGGTTTTCTAAGACGATTCAATTTGGTGACAGAGAAATATTATGCCCTTTAATTCCTCTTAAAGATAAGAGACTTTGTCCAGTTACTGCTTATAACAAACTGAAATTATTAGGATTTGAACATTCCTCAGGGGCTCTATTTGTCCTTAAGGATTCAAAGTGTTTAACTTACCAGCTGTTTACTTACCAGCTGTTTCAATCAAAATTAAGAGACTGTATTAGTTCTATAGGCTTGGATCCTAATCAATTTTCCTCACATTCATTCAGGCGTGGTTTCACCACCTTTGCATTCCAACCGAATATTCCTCCAGAATACATTCAATTGTTAGGTTTTGAAGTCAGATTGTTATAAAGATTATCTTGAATTGTCATGGAGGGATAAGTACAAAGTATTAAACAAAATGCTTGAGGACTTATAGCTTCTGAGGGATGAATTTGTATTATATTTCTGAATTACTGATTTAAATCTTTTGTTAATTGAAAACTTTTCTCTCTCATTTTTTACAGAAATTAAAGTGCATATTTTGTCAGATTCAATTGCCAAGTATGTAGACGGTATTAGACTAACACAAGTGTTCCCGTTTCCAGGTATTAACATTTCGCGCCTAGCAAGGCGAATAGAAAAATCACCCAAACTTGTGAATTCAGACTTTACTATATTGCATGTTGGCACTAACGATGTTAATGCTTTGACAGTGAATGAATTAATGAGTTCATTTTCTAATTTAATAACTGTCATTCGAGGAATTTCTAAAACAAAGATTATCATTTCTAGTATTCTCCCTAGACCGTTAGACTATTCTACAACAGGGGATAAAGTCAAGCAAATTAATTTTGAATTAATAAAAATGTGTAAGGCTTTGAAAATAAAATTCATACACTCATATAGGCCATTTTTTAGATGTGGCAAACCTATTAGGGAGATGTTTGCTGTCAGAGATGGCGGTTTGCATCTCAATTTTGAGGGAACTAGAAGGCTGAGGCTATTTTTTATTAATACAGTTGCACATATTTGCAAAGAGTGAATTCGTTGGTGGTAATTTATTAGTTATTATCAATACAAATATATAGGGAAGGGGCCCTCCTTGATAGGGGTATCTTACTCTATCGGAGGTAAACCTACATGATGATAGTAGCTTATATCATAGGTGGGTTGGGTTGGATTATTGTCAAGAAAATGAACATTTGGGGGCCTGGATAAAGGAGGTATACTACTCCTTTCAGGGTAAGTTCGGGTTAACATTAGTAGCTTATTTTGTTCTCGAACAGGGAGGGGGGTGGTTATGACATTGTCTTTTTAATTTGTTTACTTTACTACTTGTGCTTGCATGTATGCTTGGTTTGTAAATGTATTGCCTTTTTGGGGGATGTGTGGGCTTGGTTTGGCGGTTAAACATTTAGCCGGGGGCATCTTTTGTTCATTTGTTTATATCTCGCATAACATTTTTTGTATCATGCAGCATGTTTTTGAAAGATCTCCGCTGGCTAATTGTTTAAGTTCATTACGGATCCTTTTGCATGATTACTCATGGATTTGTGATATAAATCAAGTTGATCTTATCTGTATGGAGTAACTTTCATATCGAGTTTTGAGACTGAATTGTATCCTAATAAATCATCTATAGAGTTATTTATTCTTGTTGTTAGTTGCCAATTACCTAAAGACTCATTTAGCAGATTTTTCTCATAAACTCCATGGCTCAGCATGAAACAGTTATAACTGTCTATAAACATACAGGCAGTTACAACGGTTTCATGCTGAGCCATCAATATGATGTCAGTTCCGTAAACAAAAAACAATGGCTTTCATTATGTGTTAGGACTGAATTAATCGATTATGAAATTTCCTAGTCAATAAGCACAATTGGAAACGCAGGCTATATGATTATCAATTATATAGAGGATAATCGTTTGTTTCATTGTAAGATCAATTTATTATTTCATTGAGTGAACAAAAAAAAAACTATATTTTCACGAGTGGCAGAGCCACAAGTGAAAATATAACTTTTGTTGTTCACAAAATGAAATATTAATCGATCTTATTTGAAAAACAAAGGATTATTCTATTTCTTTATTTCAAAAATGGGGCAAAATGTGAAATTTCTAGGACATATTTTCGTAAAGCGCGTCATTTTGCATGTGATTGCTATGCAATGTTCATTGTGACATCACTTATTTCACTTTGCATTGATGATGTCAGAAAGCATGAAATGCACAAAAGCAGGGTATAAGTTTTTGATAATTTCACTGCTTTTGCGGTGAGATTATCAAGTGATAATCTACTGTTATTTCTCGATAAACCACCAAAAAGCATTTAAGAAAATCGATTAATCTGCCCATCACTAGTACATATCACAGAAAGCACTAACCCTAAAGTGGAATTGGATGTAGTAGTAGTAGTTGAAGTAGATGTCGTTGAGACGGATGATGGAGCACTAGTTGTCTGGATGGATTCGGGTTTCTGTTTGGACCGTTTCGTGATCGGTGGCGACACCTCTGTATTGTCCTCACTGATGGACGTCCGTGACGCTCGACTACTGCGGGTGTTCTGCACTGCAGGCTTTGCTCGCTTCTTCTTATCTTTATCAAGAGAACTGAAAGTGAAATGAAAAGTAAATTCACCTAAAGGTCATCTATGGATAGAAAGTTGATAGTCCTAGTTCACTAGGAATTGTAGTTTCTAAATATCAGGAAACTCTAAATTTTATCTAGACAATTTGACAAAAAAAGAGATGCTCTTGTCTTGTAAAGGGTTGAAAAATCTCTAATTGAAATGTCCATGGCTCAGTGCCAAGCAGTTATAACTGCATATAAACATATAGGCAGTTACAACTGTTTTGCGCAGAGCCTTCAATATGTACAAGGCAAGTTGTCACAATATACACCTGTTACACTGCTGGATCTCCAAGTATGAACAAGAGCCATGTTGGTCATGGCCATCCCCCGCCACGAAAGCGGTACTTAAAGAGAAGTCCCCCCTACAAAATCTAAGTCTTTAAACAACAAAGGGCAAAATATTGGAAAATTATGCAAGCAAGAGTTATAGTTAATATACACTTCACTTCTCCTCCATGAGATCTATCCACCCATAATGTTTCAAGTAGATAGCGTTTATACTTGAGGAGATATGTTCCGGACAAAATCTAAGTATCAAAAATAACAAAGGGCAATAACTCCAAAATTATGCAAGCCAGAGTTGTAGTTCATGTGCACTGCACTTCTCCTCTATGAGATTTATCCACCCATAAAGTTTCAAGTTGATAGCTTTTATACTTTAGGAGACATGCTCCGGACAAGTTTAGTGACGGAATGACAGACGGAGACCATTACTATATCCCCTTGCCAAAAATGGGAAACAAAGGGATTTATGCTCCTAACAAAAAAGTGGGTGCTTCCCACCTGTGTGATACAGGTGATCACCTAATATGGCCCCTGGTTTGACAGGCGTTTATAAAGCTTCTTTCTGACAATTTTTGTTACTAGGTTTGTGAGACTAAAACTCTATTCACTGATCCAGTAATTCTATGAAAACCAAAGGTTTGACTCTGATCAGTTTGCACAGCCCACTTTTCTAAAAAGTCCCTTTTCATTATAAAAGGTACTAATACCTTGGTTGATCTGACCCAAATTTGACCTTTGTGGGAAAAATGCCTAAATAACAATTACCGACATATTTTATCAATTAACAAAATATATTATAACATTGAATAACGTTTGTTATTCATTCCTACGAAAGCATGTGCAAAGCAGAATAGGAATGATAAGATTTTTACTCATCTAAATAGCAGGGATTAGACTCAGGTCAATAAAACCGGGCTATACACAAATATATCTTACCCAGCTCTTGATCGACGAGATCTGCCAGTTACATTACTGGCTTCCGATTCTGTAGGGGTAGGGGGAGTGTTTGTGGAATTCGAACTGTTAACCATACTGGATATAATCCCATCCAGAGACGTGGGAAAGGCAACCTGAAGAAAATTAAAACATTAACAATACAACCCTTTGTAAGGGCGAAAAATCAATTGAAAACATTAATACACATTTATCAGGGGTGTGTTTGACCCTTAAACTAGGGGTTTAACCCTCAAAATTCTGAGAATACCTTATTTTGACCCCCTTGTTTTCATGTCTGGGGGCTGTTTTGACCCTTTTAATTTTCAGTGGTTCATTTACTCTAGATACAAAATCAAATTATAAGTCAACTGGAATAAATTGTCTCCATGAATCTCGTATGAAGATATGAAGGAGACAATTAAAGAAATCAGTCAGATAACCAATACATATTTACTTATTATCTGCTCATTTTATTATTTTTACCCTTTCAATGGTTGTTTTGACCCCTAAAAATTAACATCCAAGGGGTCAATGATGGAGAGCAGTTGTCTGTTTGTCCTCAGTTTCAGATTTTGAGCAGATCCTTCTGAAGGAATCCTTTTTGACTGTTTCAATGATCTAGATCCACTTTTAACATTATTTCAGTCATATCACAGAGGCTGGAGCACCTAACAATTGATTACTAGTATTTCTCACACCAGTACTACCATCACATGCTTTTCTAGCCTCCAGCTGCTATCCCACATAGTTCTTCGATTATCAACCCATTGGTGGTAGACAAATAGTAGGAAAGGATGAGTGCCACTGTCGGGGATCTAGTTGTATACCTTAAAAGCTCTAATATTAGAATCATGGCATTTCCATTAGAATGGGATGGGCCTTTATTAGAGGATACACTCCATATTGATGGCTCAATGCGAAAAAATAGAACTGCCTATAAACATGTAGGCAGTTACAAATGTTTTGCACAAAGCCATTGTATTTGCAGTGTCTATTCTACGATTCGAAAAGTAGGAGGGAAGTTTGATGAAAAGAGTCAAAATTCCAAGAGTTGTAAACTTTTGCTCTTTTTCTATGTAAAAAAATCATCCATCATCTTCAACAAGAGGACCAAGATGGTCCTAGATCGCTCACCTGAGTCTCTTTGACCCCAGGGACATCACATCAATTAGATAGGCAGATGTCAAAAAGAAGATAATTGCCTAAGATCAATACCATGGAACGTTTTCAGCGAAGAGCAAGACAGATATGCCTTTTTGCTCTTTGATTCTATGTAAAAAGGGGTTCACCCGGGTGGACCCCAAATGTGACCCCAGGGTCTTGATATGAACAAACTTGAAAGAGGTCCATAAGATGATGCTACATACTAAATATGAAAGCTGTCTGCCTTCTGGTTTCAGAGAAGAAGATTTTTGAAGGTTTTCCTATTTTCACCCATCGTGCTCAGGTGAGCTGAAAGGGATGCGCCCGGTTGGAGCCCAAATATGACCCAAGGGTCTTGATATGAACAAACTTGGTAGGGGCCCACTAGATGATGCTACATACCAAAAATGAAGGCAGTGTGTCCTCTGGTTTCGATTAAAGAAGATTTTAAAAGATTTTCGCTCTTTGATTCTATGTAAAAAGGGTTGCGCCCGGGTGGAGCCCAAATATGATCCTAGGGTCTTGATATGAACAAACTTGGTAGAGGTCTACTAGATGATGCTACATACCAAATATGAAAGCTGTCTGCCATCTGGTTTCATAGAAGAAGATTTTTGAAAGATTTTCGGTTTTTTACCCTTCGTGCTCATGAGAGATAAAGGGATTCACCCGTGAAAAGCCCAAATATGACCCAAGGGTCTTGATATGAACAAACTTGGTAGAGGCCCACTAGGTGATGCTACACACCAAATATTAAAGCTGTCTGCCATCTGGTTTCAGAGAAGAAGATTTTTAAAGTTTTCCGCTCTTTGATTCTATGTAAAAAGGGTTGGGCCTGGGCAAAGCCCAAATATGACCCCAGGGTCTTGATATGAACAAACTTGGTAGAGGTCCACTAGATGATGCTACATATCAAATATGAAAGCTGTCTGCCTTCCGGTTTCAGAGAAGAAGATTTTTAAAGATTTTCATATTTTCACCCTTTTTGTTAAGGGTAAAGGGAAAGTTAAGGGTGGATTTCATTTATTTGAACAACTTTGGTAGAGCTTGACCCAAGGAACATCCCTGCCAAGTTTCATCAAGATTGGCCCACTGGTTTAGGAGGAGAAGATGTTTAAAGAAATTGTGGACGACGGACGACGCACGACGGACGACTGACGACGGACGACGGACATTTTACGATCCCAATAGCTCACCTTGAGCACTTCGTGCTCAGGTGAGCTAAAAACAGGGGAGTTTTTTTTTTTTTTTTTCAAAAGGATGTGCAAATATGTGCAATCCTCCCTCCTAGAATAGACACCAAGTTTGTTAACAAGAGGACCATGATGGTCCTAGATCGCTCACCTGAGTCTCTTTGACCCCTTGGACATCACATTAATTAAATAGGCAGATGTCAACAAGGAGATAATTTCTATATAAGATCAGTACCATGGAATGTTTTCAGCCAAGAGCAAGAAGGATATGCCTTTTCACTCTTTGATTCTATCTAAAAGGGATGCACCGGGATGATGCCCATGTGACTTGATATGAACAAACTTGGTAGAGGTCCACTAGATGATGCTACATACCAAATATGAAAGCTGTGTGCCCTCTGGTTTCTGAGAAGAATATTTGTAGATTTTCCTATTTTCACCCATAGTGCACAGATGAGCTAAAAGGGATGCGCCGGGGTGGAGCCCAAATATGACCCAACGGTCTTGATAAGAACAAACTTAATAGGGGCCCACTAGATGATGCCACAAACCAAATATAAAGCTGCCTGCCTTTTAGTTTCAGGGAAGTTGATTTTTGAAGATTTTTAGCTCAGGTGAGCTTAAAAGGGTTGCACTTGGGTTGCTCAATTATGACCCCAGGGTCTTGATATGAGCAAACTTTGTGGAGGTCCACTCGATGATGGATGCTACAAACAAATTGGCAAAATTGTCTGTCTTCTGGTTTCAGTGAAGATGATTTTTGAAGAATTTGCTTTTTTATTTAATTCATAAAGGGTTGGGCCTGGGTGGAGCCAAATATGACCCAAGGATCTTGATATGAATAAACTTGGTAGAGGTCACCAAATTGATGCTACATGCCTAATATGAAAGCTGTCTGCCTTCTGGTTTCAGAGAAGGAGATTTTTGAAGATTTTTCGCCGTTGATTCTATGTAAAAAGGGTTGCGCATGAGCCCAAATATGACCCCAGGGTCTTGATATGAACAAATTTAGTAGAGGCCCACTAGATGATGCTACATACCAAATATGAAGCTGTCTGCCTTCTGGTTTCAGAGAAGAAGATTTTTGAAGAATTTCGCTCTTTGAATCTATGTAAAAAAAGGGTCACGCCCAGTTGCCAAAATTTGACCCCAGGATCTTGATATAAACAAACTTAGTAGAGGTCCACTAGATGATGCTACATACCAAATATGAAAGCTGCATGCCTTCTGGTTTCAGTAAAGAAAATTTTTGCAGAATTTCGCTTTTTGATTTAATGCAAAAAGGGTTGGGCTCGGGTGGAGCCAAAACATGACCTCAGGGTCTTGATATGAACAAACTTAGTAGGGGCCCACTAGATGATGCCACATATCAAATATTAAAGCTGTCTGTCTTCTGGTTTCAGAGAAAAAGATTTTGAAGATTTTCCAATTTTCACCATTTTTGTTAAGGGAAAAGTGAGAGTTAAGGGTGGGTTTCATTTATTTGAACAACTTTGGTAGAGCTTGACCTAAAGAACAACCCTGCCAAGTTTCATCAAGATTGGCCCACTGGTTTAGGAGGGGAAGATTTTTAGAATTTTTTTAAGAAATTCGAAGACCACGCAAGGCTGATGATGGACGACAGACATTTGATGATCACAATAGCTCACCTTGAGCTCTTCATGCTCAGGTGAGCTAAAAACAAAGTCTACATACTTGAGTGGTTGCAGGCACTGTAGTAATGACTTGTCCCTCAGGTAGAGGAGAAAACAACTTTCCGGGACTGTCGGCCTTCTCCGCCTTCGTAAATTTGGAATCTGCGATCACTTTACTTTCACTAGAAGTTGAGGTAGTGGGTTTTTCTGTCTTGGGTTTGTCTGTCTGTTTGTCTTTGTCGAGGCCGTTGGATTTCACTTTGTCCGGAGGTATAGACTTAGATGGCTTATCTTGTGGCGTTGACTTAGTAGATTTTTCTGACCGACTTGTGTCTGCTGAAATGTTAAATAAGCCGGTGTGTGACAAATCCAACAATTTTGCATATGTGCCAGTAAAGCATCTGGGCAGCCTGTGCATCCACACAGGCTGACCAGAGTCTTTGCTTTGCGATCTGAGGAGAGATAAGGTTTTAACACCTCCAGGCAGTCAGAGGATATTCTTATTGCATTGTGTGGTTGTTTATGTTTCTCAATGTCTCAAGATCAAGCACACATGAATTTGTTGAAAATGTCACACACAGGCTCAAATTAAAATGACTATCACTGCAATTCATTTAATAAGTAAAAGATTGTTTAGTACATGAAATTTTATCATTTATAGATAATAATTTGATAAATACTGTTTGCAGCTAATAATAAAATCACCTGACGATTTTGGTAAAAACAGAATGATTAAGGTAAATTAAACATGGTGGTTACACAAGACAAGTGGATGATGGTGCAAGATATTGCAAACATTCCAGTAAAAGTAAATGGACTTTTTGTCCAAAAAAAGAAGAGATTAAAACCTTTGTACCTACCAGGTGATTTAGAGTCACCATCATTGTGTATCAAAGAATTCCTAATTGCACTATTTGGTGTGGATTCCCTACTCCGTCTCAGGTCCCCACCCATCTGATTCAAGGCTGAAAGCTGGCGTGCTGCAAATGACTCCCGGTTCTTCTGTTCTGCTGAAATATTTACTTTTGGCTCCTGCAAAGAAAATTTAAACTCTATGTTTAATAATTTAGATTGGAGTTTTGTATATTTTTTTATTTTTTTTAAAAAAAAGAAACAATAGCAGGGTTCTCCCTGGCTTGAAAAAAGTTGTCGCCATCATTTTCGCCAAATGAAAAAAGTTGGGGCCAAATGGATCATAGTTTGGGCCAAATTGATGAGACTCTGTGCCAAGTTCAATTAGGCTTCTGTTTGTTCTGACTATCATAAGAACTTAATTGTTTTTGTCAGTTATTGTGTTGTTGCAATGTGCCTAGTAAATCATTTAGATTTTCCTTTTGTTTTAAATGGTTTTGACTGAATAAAGTCATGGAATGATTTCATTCCAAAATAAAATTCAAAATGTCACATTAATACAATATACAGTTGTTCAGGCAGTAGCGGATAGTTAACGAAATTATCGAAGCGTATGTTTCTATTACAAAACAAAATCTATATTGTGTGGTACCAATTTATAGGAAAATATGTATTCTTTTAATTAAAACCGATTTTGGGATAGTAATGTTGTTTATACATCAGATAAACGCTTTCTGCACACAGCACTAATTAGGTCAATAGCGGATAGGTTCGGGTAATAATAGATAGGTAGTTGAGGGAATGTCTCAAACGTGACAAAGACACTATTTCACCGTTTATAGGTGCTGAAAGAGCTGTATTTAAGCGATTTTGATCCACAAAAGCTCAAAGATCGAACTTAGACAGAAATTAAGCAAATTTATATTATTGAAAAAATGGGCAGATTAACAGACTTTGAAAATATTTTGGTAATGCAGAAAAATAATCATTGGTTTGATCCTACAACCTCCTAGCTGCAATTTTTATTTAGCTCTAAAATTTTAGAATTAGAACGACAACATACTGCTTTAACGATCGTACTTTTGATGTATTTCTCGCACGAAAATGGATAACAAGAAATTCCGAAAAACAAATATATATGTTCACCAGCCTATAACTTCTTAAAGAAATATTTGCCCCAAGATGCCAGCTTTCGTACAGATTCCCCCAAAAAGATTCGGCTTCGGTCATACTGTGTAGCTCGTGTTCAAGTATTCTCTTAAGCAAACACATACAATATCCTGCCTGGCTTGGTGATTAGTACAGTGATCAACAAATTATCCAAAACGTGGCACTCAAAGCAGTGTTTTGCTCCCAGACCCTAGGCGCAATCGCGGGCCACTTCAGGCCTAGTGACGGCCACTGAGCCGTCCAAAATCGCCCCTCGAGGGCTGGTAACCTGCCTAGCGATCGATAGAAATGTTGGGCGAATTCCGAGGGCTGGGGGAAAAAACACTGCTTCGAGAGCCGAGCTGCAATCGCTGACTCCACCGCGAATCACGCTTGCTCCGCCGACATCAGCCACAGTTTCACCAAACTCGCCACAATTGTAGGGCTTGAACAGAGTAACATGAGGGTACCTACAACATAGGGATCGGCCCATTGGTTCGAGCCCTGCATCGAGTGTTTAACTCGTGTGAACATTTCGCCTCGGCGCGAGTGACCCTCTGCCGACCTATCGACGGCTAATGAGCTATCCAAAATCGCCACTCGAGGGCTGGTTACCTGCCTAGTGATAGATAGAGATTCGGGGCAAATTCTGGGGTCTGGAGGGCAAAACACTGCTTCGCGGGCCAAGCTGCATTTGCTGCACCGCTTAAATCGCGGCTCCACCACTTCGAGGAGCGACTCCAGTGCGAATCGCTCCTGCTCCATTGCTATCCAGCGCAGCCCCACCAAACTCACCCCGATTGAAGGGCTTGAATAGGGCAACACGAGGGTACCTACAACGTAGGTATTTGTCTATTGGTTCAAGCCCTGCATCGAGTGTCTCACTCGCGAGAACTATTTGCCTCTGAGCGATAGGCCCACTGCCGCCGCCTAGCGAGGGCCACTGAGCTGTCCAAAATTGCCGCTCGCGGGCTGGTAATCTGCCTAGTGATCGATAGAATTGCAGGGCAAATCCTATGGTCTGGGAGCGAGATCTCCGGTAAGCTTCGGCCGTTGAGCCGTCAAAAATAACGGATCGACGGACCCATTCACTGCCTAGCGACCGATACAGATGCGGGGCAAATTTGTGGGTCTGGGAGCAAAAAACTGCTTCGAGAGCCGATCGGATTGCTTTCTTTTCATGTTCGTTTTCATAAAATCAAAAATGGCAAAATCAAACCATAATAACCAAATGGTCATTTAAGACCGTTATATATGCAAAAGAAATAGATATGCAAAAGATAATATATTAATAAAATGAAGATGTAGTCAAAAGTACCACATATGTATTCAAATAACTTCACTCCGAAACGGATTTCTTAGGCTTAACAATTGTCAATGACCTTCAAAATTGCTGATTGATGAAATGAACCTTAAAAGTTTATTCTTAATATCATCACTGTAAAAAAATATGTCTATGAAGTATCGTTTGTAATTATGCAATCAATGGACAACTCTTTACTTCAGCTAATTAAATTTCCTCATCAGTTATGAATATACTTAAATATGATTGACTAGCACTATAAATATCCATCTATCCGTTTCTTAATTTTGACTGGTCAAAATGACAGAGTTATACATTGATGTCACAAGAATGCAATTTCTCAAACTGTGATAAATCGGGAATATTCAAGATTTTATGGGGTTTAGACAAAGATTAGCCAGAGCATTCATTTTAAGTTTGTCTTAGTCTTAAACAGCTGTAATTTTTTAAGAGAAGCAAGTCGTTTGTGAATTCCATTGTCATAAAAAATAATTGATCACAGTAAATGTTTTAGTGCTCACAATAATTAGTTTAATTTTAGTGGCTTAAAATATCAGCATACCCCAAGCCGTGTATTGATGAATAACTTTATTTGTGATAAAAGTTAAAATAACTCTTTTAACATGAACTGACTGTTTCATGCTTTAAATTTGTCTATTGCAATGCATTGAGAAAGTCTGAATCATGATTTTTAGTTTTTTGGCAGTTGATGTTCACTTTGAGACAGCCCCCGTAAATCCATTTCCACTCGCAAGAACTATCCGTTACTACCCGAATCAGGAGATGTTTCTATCAGGCTATATTTTAGTTAATTTTGGACAATTTTCTATCCAGATGTGTTGATATAGTGGGAAATAGGGTAATCTACAAAATAATACCAAAAACTGATTGGTTTTGATTTACATGAACATTACACTTCCGAGCGCCTGCTATTGCATTTACTCTGGACCTGAATAATGCAGCTTCTGGTTACCTCGTTTTGGTTGCAGCGAATTGAAAGTACAAAATAAAATGTAAACAAAAGAGAATTTGGCTAATAAACCCCTTGAATATTAAATTATGTCATGGTAAAATTTATTTTATTGAAATAATCACTTGATTAATATAGAGATCGATTTAGAAACAACCTATCCGCTATACCCCAAAATCTGCTACTGCCTAAACATTGTAGATCTAGTTTTTTAAATCAAGGAAGCTGAATTGTGTCCTCTTCCATCAGTAACCATCACTAACTTCAGTGCTTTGATATGGAAAGAGTCTGGGAAGAAAGTGTTATTGACAAAACACTTATATTTTTAAAATTAGCAAAGAGTTAATATAGATACATTCGTTTTTAAATCTGATGGGTCGAAACTTTTTGGGTACAAATGCACAGAAAATAAAAAATCTGTGTGATTATTCAACAGTAAAAATTGTAAGTTTTTGGTGAAAATAAACAAATTCTTCTTTATTCTTTCAAAAATCATGTGCAGAATCTTCAATACTACCTGTAAGAGAATACAATTTTACCAGAATTTTTGGGATTCTGAATCGCGGAACTGCTGCCGAGGGTGAAACTGTCAAAATTAATCAGAGCATTTTAGACCAATTTAGATAAATATATTGGTCAGAAAAATGTAAAAGGGGACCAGTGTGATAATTTTTCGACATAAATAATGGGCCAACTTATTTCTCGCCCGCTTTCGGGTCGGGTGTAGACTGGTCTCACTGTCGAATATCAGAATAGCCTGTTCTAGGCTATTCTGATAGTCGATATGTGGACCAGTCTAGAGCTGGTAGCCCGCTTTCTGATAGATACTCTGATATTGCTGGCAACAGTACCCACCCGGGGTGAGAAATAAGTTGGCCCAATGCAAATATGTGTCTGCGAGTCTGAATTATTATTCTGTTAAATTCCTACCATAACAAATTACCGAGGATGTGGTGTAATTTAGTCACGCCCACTTACGAAAATTAATAAAGGCGATCTTCCAATGAGCTGCTTGTTTAACTTATGTCATTTAGTTAGCTGTCAATTACAACTTTAATTGGATAAGGAAATGTGTTTGTCGCGTATCAGACCTGATGACATAATTGACTGGATTGACGATGACTTGACTCA
Source organism: Fragum whitleyi (assembly GCA_948146395.1). NCBI lineage: Eukaryota > Metazoa > Mollusca > Bivalvia > Cardiida > Cardiidae > Fragum > Fragum whitleyi. Next base: position 25,847,223 of record OX411556.1, on the reverse strand, counting down.
AGGATTATAACAGAACAGAACAGAATTATATTTTGAGGAAAAATCAGGTTGGTCTCAAGAGATGGATTGTCTTTTTTTTTGGCGCCATGTATTTTCGCCAAATGAAAAAAATTGGAGCCATAATTAACTTTTATTCGCCATATGCGAATTTGGCGATCGGCAGCGTGAACATTGCAATAGGAATATAGCTTAATAATGCCAAAATTATCCATTAGCACAATAACCAGGGGCCTGTTTTACTAAACATCTTACAAAAAAAACAAGTGCATGTTGTATTGCGATGCAATACAGGAGTCCCCCACGGGATAACAAAAAATCCTTTCTTATAATATATCTCCTACTTACTAGATCTATAACTGTATACAAAATTTGAAGTTGCTAGCACATTAGGTTTTGAACAAAATGTCCCAAACAAAAATGTAAGAGTAAAAACAACAAATGGCAAAAACTCCAAAAGTGGGTGGAGAAGAAAGATTCTTGTACATACCACTTGTCCTCATGAGATCTATAAGTGTACCAAGTTTGAAGTTGCTAGCACTAATGGCTCAGGAGATATTGTCCGGACAAAAATGTCAGGATAAAAAACAACAACGGACAATAGCTAAAAAAGTGGATGTGGCAGAGTAACAGTTCTTGTGCATTACACTTCTTCTCAATGAGATCTACCAGTGTACAAAGTTTGAAGTTGCTAGGGCTTATGGTTTAGGAGATAAGTACGGGACAAAAATGTAAGGAAAGAAACAACAAAGGGCAATAACTCAAAAAGTGGACATGGCAGAGCGACAGTTCTTGTACATGACACTTGTCCTCAATGATATCTATAAGTGTAGCAAGTTTGAAGTTTCTAGCACTTAAAGTTTAGAAGATATGTTCCGGACAAAAATGTAAAGGTAAAAACAACAAAGGGCAATAACTCAAAAAGTTGGTGTGGCAGAGAAACAGTTCTTGTACATGACACTTGTCCTGAATGAGATGTGTAAGTGTACAAAGTTTAAAGTTGCTAGCACTTACAGTTTAGGAGATATGATCCGGACAAGAATGTAAGGCTAAAAACAACAAAGGGCAATAACTCAAAAAGTGGGCGTGGCAGAATAACAGTTCTTGAACATGACACTTCTCCTCAATGAGATCTATAAGTGTACAAAGTTTGAACTTGCTAGCACACTAAGTTTAGGAGATATGATCCGGACAAGAATGTAAGGCTAAAAACAACAAAGGGCAATAACTCAAAAAGTGGGTGTGGCAGAGTTATGGTTCTTGAACATGACACTTGTCCTCAATGAGATCTATAAGTGTACAAAGTTTGAAGGTGCTAGCACACATAGTCAAGGAGATATGATCCGGACAAGAATGTAAGGGTAAAAACAACAAAGGGCAACAAGAGGACCCTGAGGGCCTAAATCGCTCACCTGATATTTCAAGTAAATTATCATTAAGACTCCATTTCCTATGATATGGCATGAACCTTCCCATTTTCAACAGAGTTCATTCTTGTGACCTGGCAAACATTTTGATCAAGTTTCATGAAGATTGGACTATATTTGTGGCGTTTGGAGCTCTTACGAGAAAATTGTCATTAAGGCCCCTTTTCCCGTGATATGGCACATATACTTCCCGTTTTCAAATGAGTTCATCCTCATGACATAACAAACATTCTGACAAAGTTTCATGATGATTGGACCATATTTGTGGCTTCTAGAGTGTAAACAAAAAAATTGTCATTAAGATGCCTTTTCCTGTGATATGGCACCGATCCTTTCCATTTTCAATAGACTTCATCCTCATGACCTAACAAACATTCTGACCAAGTTTCATGAAAATTGGACCATATTTGTGGCTTCTAGAGTCTAAACAAGAAATTTGTCATTAAGGCCCCTTTTCCCGTGATATGGCACAGATCCTTTCCATTTGAGCAATTTTCATAAGGGACCACCCAAGGAATATTTCTGCCAAGTTTGGTTGATTTTAACCCATAAGTTTAGGAGGAGATGTCGTTTAAAGTTATTGTTGACAAAATTGTCATTAAGGCGGCTTTTTCTGTGAAATGGCATGGATCCTTCGCATTTTCAATAGACTTCATCCTCATGACCTAACAAATATTCTGACCAAGTTTCATGAAGATTGGACAGTATTTGTGGCTTCTAAATTGAAAACAAGAAATTTGTCATTAAGGCCCCTTTTCCCGTGATATGGCACGGATCCCTTCTGTTTGAGCAATTTTCATAAGGGACCACCCAAGGAATATTTCTGCCAAGTTTGGTTGATTTTGACCCATAAGTTTAGGAGGAGATGTCGTTTAAAGATATCGTTGACAAATTGTCATTAAGGCGGCTTTTTCTGTGAAATGGCATGGATCCTTCCCATTTTCAATAGACTTCATCCTCATGACCTAACAAACATTCTGACCAAGTTTCCTGAAGTTTTGACCATATTCGTGGCTTCTAGAGTGAAAACAAGAAATTTGTCATTAAGGCCCCTTTTCCCGTAATATGGCACAGATCCTTTCCATTTGAGCAATTTTTCATAAGGGACCACCCAAGGAATATTTCTGTCAAGTTTGGTTGATTTTAACCCATAAGTTTAGGAGGAGATGTCGTTTAAAGTTATTGTTGACAAAATTGTCATTAAGGCGGCTTTTTCTGTGAAATGGCATGGATCCTTCCCATTTTCAATAGACTTCATCTTCATGACCTAACAAATATTCTGACCAAGTTTCATGAAGATTGGACGGTATTTGTGGCTTCTAGAGTGAAAACAAGAAATTTGTCATTAAGGCCCCTTTTCCAGTGATATGGCACGGATCCTTTCCGTTTGAGCAATTTTCATAAGGGACCACCCAAGGAATATTTCTGCCAAGTTTGGTTGATTTTTACCCATAAGTTTAGGAGGAGATGTCGTTTAAAGATATTGTTGACAAATTGTCATTAAGGCGGCTTTTTCTGTGAAATGGCATGGATCCTTCCCATTTTCAATAGACTTCATCCTCATGACCTAACAAACATTCTGACCAAGTTTCATGAAGTTTTGACCATATTGGTGGCTTCTAGAGTGAAAACAAGAAATTTGTCATTAAGGCCCCTTTTCCCGTAATATGGCACAGATCCTTTCCATTTGAGCAATTTTTCATAAGGGACCACCCAAGGAATATTTCTGTCAAGTTTGGTTGATTTTAACCCATAAGTTTAGGAGGAGATGTCGTTTAAAGTTATTGTTGACAAAATTGTCATTAAGGCGGCTTTTTCTGTGAAATGGCATGGATCCTTCCCATTTTCAATAGACTTCATCCTCATGACCTAACAAATATTCTGACCAAGTTTCATGAAGTTTTGACCATATTTGTGGCTTTTAGAGTGAAAACAAGAAATTTGTCATTAAGGCCCCTTTTCCCGTGATATGGCACGGATCCCTTCTGTTTGAGCAATTTTCATAAGGGACCACCCAAGGAATATTTCTGTCAAGTTTGGTTGATTTTAACCCATAAGTTTAGGAGGAGATGTCGTTTAAAGTTATTGTTGACAAAATTGTCATTAAGGCGGCTTTTTCTGTGAAATGGCATGGATCCTTCCCATTTTCAATAGACTTCATCCTCATGACCTAACAAATATTCTGACCAAGTTTCATGAAGATTGGACAGTATTTGTGGCTTCTAAATTGAAAACAAGAAATTTGTCATTAAGGCCCCTTTTCCCGTGATATGGCACGGATCCCTTCTGTTTGAGCAATTTTCATAAGGGACCACCCAAGGAATATTTCTGCCAAGTTTGGTTGATTTTTTACCCATAAGTTTAGGAGGAGATGTCGTTTAAAGATATTGTTGACAAATTGTCATTAAGGCGGCTTTTTCTGTGAAATGGCATGGATCCTTCCCATTTTCAATAGACTTCATCCTCATGACCTAACAAACATTCTGACAAAGTTTCATGAAGTTTTGACCATATTCGTGGCTTCTAGAGTGAAAACAAGAAATTTGTCATTAAGGCCCCTTTTCCCGTAATATGGCACAGATCCTTTCCATTTGAGCAATTTTTCATAAGGGACCACCCAAGGAATATTTCTGTCAAGTTTGGTTGATTTTAACCCATAAGTTTAGGAGGAGATGTCGTTTAAAGTTATTGTTGACAAAATTGTCATTAAGGCGGCTTTTTCTGTGAAATGGCATGGATCCTTCCCATTTTCAATAGACTTCATCCTCATGACCTAACAAATATTCTGACCAAGTTTCATGAAGTTTTGACCATATTTGTGGCTTTTAGAGTGAAAACAAGAAATTTGTCATTAAGGCCCCTTTTCCCGTGATATGGCACGGATCCCTTCTGTTTGAGCAATTTTCATAAGGGACCACCCAAGGAATATTTCTGTCAAGTTTGGTTGATTTTAACCCATAAGTTTAGGAGGAGATGTCGTTTAAAGTTATTGTTGACAAAATTGTCATTAAGGCGGCTTTTTCTGTGAAATGGCATGGATCCTTCCCATTTTCAATAGACTTCATCCTCATGACCTAACAAATATTCTGACCAAGTTTCATGAAGTTTTGACCATATTTGTGGCTTTTAGAGTGAAAACAAGAAATTTGTCATTAAGGCCCCTTTTCCCGTGATATGGCACGGATCCCTTCTGTTTGAGCAATTTTCATAAGGGACCACCCAAGGAATATTTCTGTCAAGTTTGGTTGATTTTAACCCATAAGTTTAGGAGGAGATGTCGTTTAAAGTTATTGTTGACAAAATTGTCATTAAGGCGGCTTTTTCTGTGAAATGGCATGGATCCTTCGCATTTTCAATAGACTTCATCCTCATGACCTAACAAATATTCTGACCAAGTTTCATGAAGATTGGACAGTATTTGTGGCTTCTAAATTGAAAACAAGAAATTTGTCATTAAGGCCCCTTTTCCCGTGATATGGCACGGATCCCTTCTGTTTGAGCAATTTTCATAAGGGACCACCCAAGGAATATTTCTGCCAAGTTTGGTTGATTTTTTACCCATAAGTTTAGGAGGAGATGTCGTTTAAAGATATTGTTGACAAATTGTCATTAAGGCGGCTTTTTCTGTGAAATGGCATGGATCCTTCCCATTTTCAATAGACTTCATCCTCATGACCTAACAAACATTCTGACAAAGTTTCCTGAAGTTTTGACCATATTCGTGGCTTCTAGAGTGAAAACAAGAAATTTGTCATTAAGGCCCCTTTTCCCGTAATATGGCACAGATCCTTTCCATTTGAGCAATTTTTCATAAGGGACCACCCAAGGAATATTTCTGTCAAGTTTGGTTGATTTTAACCCATAAGTTTAGGAGGAGATGTCGTTTAAAGTTATTGTTGACAAAATTGTCATTAAGGCGGCTTTTTCTGTGAAATGGCATGGATCCTTCCCATTTTCAATAGACTTCATCCTCATGACCTAACAAATATTCTGACCAAGTTTCATGAAGTTTTGACCATATTTGTGGCTTTTAGAGTGAAAACAAGAAATTTGTCATTAAGGCCCCTTTTCCCGTGATATGGCACGGATCCCTTCTGTTTGAGCAATTTTCATAAGGGACCACCCAAGGAATATTTCTGTCAAGTTTGGTTGATTTTAACCCATAAGTTTAGGAGGAGATGTCGTTTAAAGTTATTGTTGACAAAATTGTCATTAAGGCGGCTTTTTCTGTGAAATGGCATGGATCCTTCGCATTTTCAATAGACTTCATCCTCATGACCTAACAAATATTCTGACCAAGTTTCATGAAGATTGGACAGTATTTGTGGCTTCTAAATTGAAAACAAGAAATTTGTCATTAAGGCCCCTTTTCCCGTGATATGGCACGGATCCCTTCTGTTTGAGCAATTTTCATAAGGGACCACCCAAGGAATATTTCTGCCAAGTTTGGTTGATTTTTTACCCATAAGTTTAGGAGGAGATGTCGTTTAAAGATATTGTTGACAAATTGTCATTAAGGCGGCTTTTTCTGTGAAATGGCATGGATCCTTCCCATTTTCAATAGACTTCATCCTCATGACCTAACAAACATTCTGACAAAGTTTCATGAAGTTTTGACCATATTCGTGGCTTCTAGAGTGAAAACAAGAAATTTGTCATTAAGGCCCCTTTTCCCGTAATATGGCACAGATCCTTTCCATTTGAGCAATTTTTCATAAGGGACCACCCAAGGAATATTTCTGTCAAGTTTGGTTGATTTTAACCCATAAGTTTAGGAGGAGATGTCGTTTAAAGTTATTGTTGACAAAATTGTAATTAAGGCGGCTTTTTCTGTGAAATGGCATGGATCCTTCCCATTTTCAATAGACTTCATCTTCATGACCTAACAAATATTCTGACCAAGTTTCATGAAGATTGGACGGTATTTGTGGCTTCTAGAGTGAAAACAATAAATTTGTCATTAAGGCCCCTTTTCCAGTGATATGGCACGGATCCTTTCCGTTTGAGCAATTTTCATAAGGGACCACCCAAGGAATATTTCTGCCAAGTTTGGTTGATTTTGACCCATAAGTTTAGGAGATGTCGTTTAAAGAAAAAGTTGATGCCGTGACAGACAGACGGACAGATGGACAGATGGACAGACGGACGCCGGACAACGATTGATCACAATAGCTCCCTTGAGCACTTCGTGCTCAGGTGAGCTAATAACTCAAAAAGTGGGTGTGGCAGAGTAACGGTTCTTGAACATGACACTTCTCCTCAATGAGATCTATAAGTGTACCAAGTTTGAAGTTGCTAGAACATATGGTTTAGAAGATATAGCCCGAACAAAAGTGTGACAGACAGACGGACGGACAGACAGACAGAATCAAACAAACCTATAGTCCCCCAACCGGTAACCAGTGGGGGACTAATAATCATAAGTCAAAATCACAAATTGTTCCAGGTGTTTTCAATCAGTTTTAGATTTTGCCTTGCAATATCTCATTGGAATCATCTTTAGAAGACGATTCCAATGAGATGATGGATGGCAGAATTGTATGTTTAGTTACAACAGAAACAACTTTAATTTATGACTTGCCCAAAAAATGAACACAGAATGTTTATCAAAACAGGTCCCTTATTTACAGAAGTTTTGTAAAGACCTTTCTCTTGCATTTATTAAACAGTCCATCAAGTATAGACAAGAAATTTAAAAGTACCTTATTTCCTCTAATAATAGCAACCTCCCTGTATTTTTTACTAAGAACCCACTTCAAATGCTAAAAGTTTAGGAATTATTTTTGACTTCTTCTATTTGTGATGAATTTCCTCTAAACAATCATTCCATATGATTGTTCAGAAGAATTTCATCTAAAATTGAAGGGAAAAGGGCATAAAAGACATCAATTTTAATGATATTTTTAAATCAGAAAATACATACTAAATAAAGCTCCCTGACCATGTTATGTATAGCTCCCTGAAGCGTTTAATGGGAGAAATACAATATATAAAATAATCTGACTTAAGCTATAAATCAAATTCACAAAACTAAAAATTGGTAACTCCACAATGTTCCTTCCAAATGTCTTCAGAAAACAGCCGAGCTAAAAAAAATTCTAGTACTCCCATCTAGAGCTGGGATGAGAAAGTGAGTACAGGAGTACCCCAAAATTGGGTAGGGAAATATGACCAGTTGCGTAAAAAGGGACCATCTGAGAACTCTGTAAGATAAATGTTTAAAAAAATGATTGGGTCCAGCATAGATAAACCAAATTCTTTCGCAGAAAAGAACATTGATCATTCTAGGTTTAGAAAATAAGCAAATTGCAAAAAGCTTCGACCCTAGTAAGTCTGTGCAGTCTGACTAGGGTCAATACTTTCTGAGGTTGGTTTCCAGATGGTCCTACAGACTTACATCAGATTGTTTTTATAGTCCTGGCTACTTATTTATAAGTCAAAGACTCCCAACACCTGCGCCATTAAAACAATGTCACCAAGTTTTATGTTCGATCCCCTTTTAGAGTAATTATGGATCCCCTTTTAGAGAAATTCTAAATCCATCTTTGTATTTAGTTGATAAATTGAATATATGGACAGTACTCATCAAGTACTCGGGTACCTGCCGGTAACAAGAGCTAGGGTTCCAGAAAACAAAATTTCTACCCATCACACAGGGTTTTCCCTCTATGTTTTAAACTGGGGGTCTTTTTGCCACATTATGACCCCCTTTAAACTAGATAAAGAATGTTTCTTTGACAATTTTGGGGGTCATTTCAAAACAAGAGGACCATGATGGTCCTATATCACTCACCTGGGTATGTCACTCATAACTTGTCAACCATGTTATGAAAACCAGAATTTGTTTGATGTACATTAAGATTGGTTAAAATTCGTCCTATTGCAACTTCATTTTTTTAAGCCATTTTTGGCCATTTTTCAGATTTTCTGTTACCATGGAAACTAGAGTTTTTGATGAAATTAAATTCTTTTAACAACTTTTGAAGACCTTCACCCAAGGAACATCCCTGCCAAGTTTCAGCTTGATTGGCCCAGTGCTTTAGGAGGAGAAGATTTTTTTCTAAGATTTTCGGTCATTTTGGGCTATTATGTAACCATGGCAACCAGAGTTTTTGATGAAATTAAATTCTTTTAACAACTTTTAAAGAGCTTCACATAAGCCAAGTTTCACCTTGATTGGCCCAGTGGTTTAGGAGGAGAAGATGTTTAAAGAAATTGTTGACGGTCGGACAGACGGCTGGACGACGGACAGTGAGTGATCACAATAGCTCACCTTGAGCACTTTGTGCTCAGGTGAGCTAGAAAGGGGGAACAGGGGGTCAGGGAAAACCCTGCATCACAGCTGTACTCACATTATATGATTTTTCTGGAGTTGAGTCTGGCGTGGCATTATCAGCAGGAATAGGCTTAAATGCTGGAATGGTTTTGATGTTTGTATCCTTTTTCTGAAAACAGTAAAATAATTCATTGTCTCTTATTTACACTAAATGTTTTAAAAACAAGTTCAAAACATACTTTTAAAATTTCTCTCTAATAATTAAATTCAATGAGGTCAAATTATTTTCAATATATTTTTTTAGGATTTATTTTTTTGCATGGGGTTTTACGCCGCTTTCAACAATTGTCAATCATATCGCCACAGCTTGGGCACCTAACAATGGATTCCTGGTATTTCCCACACCAGTACTACCTATGTAGATGAGGAAGCTTTGCAATCAAAAGGTACTAAGTTTAGTAAGCTTGAACATTTCTGGATCTTTTACACATTTAACTTGTCCAAATTAAAAGAGGAACCAAACAATAAAGAAAGGTGGTTCAATTTGAAAGAAACCATCCTATGTGATAAATTATTTATGGGAAAGGAAGAAATTGATAGTTACACAATATTTTTTTTTTACAAATTGGACTTAGTCTATGATAATCTATTTTAGTTTGATTCCAACCAAAGCTTAAGCTTATATTATTGCTCTCAAACAACCAATTAAGATGATTTCAGATGGTCTCCAGAAAGAGTTCCTATACAACTCCACCATTGTGGCAGTATGATTATACCTTTAATTTTATGTTGATATTTTTTAACATTTCAAACTATCTGACTCTTTTTTTACCCACAATAGTTAAGCTAAAACGCAGGCAAAGTTAGTCAAGGTCAGACTGCATATATTTGCTTGACTGATTGGTTGAATGGGGTTTTTGGTCGCTTTCAACAATCTTTCAGTTATATCGCAGGGCTGGAGCACCTAACAATGGATTCCTTGTATTTCTCTCACCAGTACTACAATCACATCCTTTCCTTGCCTCCAGCTGCAATCTCAAATAGGTCTAGGATTATCCACCCATTGGTGAGGGACAAATAGTCGAAAAGAATGAGTGCCACCTTCGGGGAGAATGTTTTTGCCGGCTGACTTTAGTTTATATTGTCTGCCAAAGTGTTGTGCTTATCTTGATCAGCATAAAAAGAGGTGAAATTCGGGGATTGTATAAGAATGGATTAAATAAATACAAAAACATTTATAATGCATGAGCAAATATCCACTCACCAATTTTTTGAAATGGTAACTACAGTAACCACAATATTTCACGTTGTCACCATAATTACCAGCCTCTTCACATAACAAACCCTGGGCCTGGGCACTGAAAAATTTAAACAATATTTCACGTTGTCACCATAATTACCAGCCTCTTTACATAACAAACCCTGTGCCTGGGCACTGAAAAATTTAAACAATATTTCACGTTGTCACCATAATTACCAGCCTCTTTACATAACAAACCCTGTGCCTGGGCACTGAAAAATTCAAACAATATTTCACATTGTCACCATAATTACCAGCCTCTTCACATAACAAACCCTGGGCCTGGGCACTGAAAAATTTGAACAATAATTACCTTGTACCTGTGTGATTTGGCAACCCACTTCAAATACTTTTCATAATGCCATTCAAAGCTGCTCTTTCACAGAAAAAATAGAAGACTTGTTCTTAGATTCAGAAATTTGTGTATTTTCTGATCTTTAAGAATCGCACATGGGTATGGCACTAACAAATACCCATTTCAAAAAAATTGCAGCTTGAATGTTTTAAGCGCCAAGGACAGTGACGGAACCAGTCTATTTATATCCAGTCTATGAATTACGAAATTGTTTATTTATCATTTATTTTTCGCATGCATTGATATTAAGTTTTCCAATTGACAAATACCTCGACCTTGAACTTTGATTGAATGGGACAAACAGGTCATTCAGGTGATTCAAGGTCGCTTGGATTTTGAGTGAGAGTCCAGAAACAAAAATTGAACAAAAATTGACCATGACCTTGACCCTTGACCTAGGTGACCCAAAAACTATAGGGCACTTCCTTGGGTCATAAGCAACACTTGCATAAAGTTGCATGATTCTAGGTCGCTTGGTTCTTGAGTTAGGGTCCGGAAATAAAATTGAACAAAAATTGACTGTGACCTTGACCTTTTACTCATGTAACCAAAAAACAATAGGGCACTTCCTTGGATCATAAGCAACATTAAGATAAAGTTTCATGAATATAGGTCACTTAGTTCTCAAGTTAGAGTCCGTAAAAGAAAATTGAACAAAGGCTGACTGTGACCTTGACCTTTGACCTATATGACCCAAAAACAATAGGGCACTTCCTTGGGTCATAAGAGACATTTGTATAAAGTTTCATAATTGTAGGGCCCTTGGTTCTTGAGTTAGAGTCTGGAAACGAAAACGTCTACAGATAGACGGACAGATGGATGGATGGACAGACAGACGGATGGATGGACAGACAGACATAGTGAAACCAATATACCCCGCTCTACTTTGTAGGTGGGGGACATAATAATAAGTTGTATTTAGTGTGCATAGCAAGTTTGAATGTAAGCTAAGGCATGAAAACGAAATGTCTGCAGTTAACAAAAAGACAAACTGACAATGTAAATTTTCTCTTGAGTTGATTCCTTTCCAGATATCTTGCCACCTCAAACAAATACTAAGTGTCAAATTCACAACCAATGATTATGTAAATAATATTTTCATTTTTAACTACTATTTTAACTTGAACTGAAAATATTTCAACTCTGTCTAAGAAGTCTAAGACATCAAACTGTACATACAAAAGGTATAGATAAGATTGGGTAACTCCAATCTTAAATCATTATTTCCAAATGAAATCCTATGTTGTGGGTACTCATTGGAATCGTCTTGACGAGACAGTTCCAATCTGTACCAACAACATCAGGTTTGTGCTATCAATAATGTAATACTTAGACAGTGTCTATTAGAGGAGGGGGGATTGTGCATTTAAGCACATACTTTAGAAAAATCACCCCTGTTTTGAAGGGTGATGGGGGGATTTTTTACATAGTGAAAGATTGAAAGTTTACATCTTTTTTGACAAAATTCACCCCTACTTTACAAATCCTAGAACACTGCTTGATCTAAAATAAAAAAAAACACCTCTAGCTGTATTTCTGACATACCAAGTTACATGGAAGTTGTATTTACATCCATTCCTATTACACGGCATACAGGCTCCTGCTGAGGCTTTTGATACTTCTCTATTGTTCTCCTCACAAATATAACACAGCTGTAAAGCAGTTAAGAGATGAAGAGAATATTTGTTGATTTCATTGAGGTATGAAACAAATAACAAGAGGACCGTGATGGTCCTAGATCGCTGAGTGTTATTAGGCTTTAAGTTTCATACTTCCATGACATCAATAAATACATTTTTCATACCTTATAATTTAACATTATGAAGAAAAAATGTAAATAATTACCAATAATTCAACATATTTCATACGGGACTACTTTGTGGGGAAGCTTACAAAATGAGTGTGTACTCAAAACTGATTTCATTTGAGAAACAAGAGGCCCAAGAGGGCCTGTATCGCTCCACTGGATTAAAAATCTCAAGATTTGAAAGAGAGATATTGAAAATAGAAGGTAATGAAAGTGAACAGCATTCAAAAGGAATTCTGACTTTTTCTAAGTTGAAACTAACTTATGAAGAAATGAACTTATTTAACTAATATGTAAAATTACAAGGAAGAAAACTATATAGATATCACTTTGAAACAAGAGGACCAGAATGGCCCTAAACCACTTACCTGAATTTTATTGATCCAGTGGATCTCATCCAATCCAACTTTAGAAGAGGGTCACCCAAGGAACATTCTGGTAAAGTTTCATTGAAATAAGCCTAATGGTTCAGGAGGAGATGTCGTTCAAAGATTTCGGGGTCAAAAAAAGCCCCGCCCTGCCATGCCCATATTTTGGGGTCAATCCAAATTTCTTGAACAACTTTTAGAAAAGGGTCACACAAGGAACATTCTGGTAAAGTTTCATTGAAATAAGCCTAATGGTTCAGGAGGAGATGTCGTTCAAAGATTTTGGGGTCAAAATAAGCCCTGCCCTGCCACGCCCATATTTGGGGGTCAATCCAAATTTCTTGAACATTTTAGAAGAGGGTATCACAAGGAACATTCTGGTAAAGTTTCATTAAAATCAGCCTAATGGTTCAGGAGGAGATGAGGTTCAAAGATTTCGGGGTCAAATTAGGCCCCGCCCTGCCACGCCCACATTTGAGGGTCAATCCAAATTTCTTGAACAACTTTAGAAGAGGGTCACCCAAGGAACATTCTGGTAAAGTTTCATTAAAATTGGCCTAATGGTTCAGGAGGAGATGTTGTTCAAAGATTTCGGGTCAAAATAAAACCCGCCCTGCCCCGCCCATATTTGGGGGTCAATCCAAATTTCTTGAACAACCTTAGAAGAGGGTCACCCAAAGAACATTCTGGTAAAGTTTCTTTGAAATTGGCTCAATGGTTGAGGAGGAGATGTCATTCAAAGATTTTGGGGTCAAAATATGCCCCGCCCTGCCCCGCCCATATTTGGTTGTCAATCCAAATTTCTTGAACAACTTTAGAAGAGGGTCACCCAAGGAACATTCTGGCCAAGTTTCATCAAATCCACCCATTGGTTCAGGAGGAGAAGATGTTTAAAGAAAAGTTTACGCACGCACGGACACACGGATGCACGCACGGACGCGTGACGGACACCTCGCCATGACATTAGCTCGCTGGCCTTCGGCCAGTGGAGCTAAAAAATCTTATTTTCTACCAAACATAATGAACACAGTTTGATGGAAACCCCTGGAATAAAATCATTACTACAAGTTTTACAGATAACAACATCATAACATTGACTCTCATTTCAATCAAAACCATTCTAAATTGCTTACTCAGCACTCCATTAATTCATCCATATCTTCAGTCAAACCATTCTTAATCACCCAAAATCACTGAAGATGATAACATCAATAAATTTGAACAGTTTGACATGAACACGAGGTCCAAATATGAGGCAATCCAGAAAGTTACATAGTGTATTCAGTTGATAACCTGTCTGCCTACAGATACTTTGAGAACTTATCTACATGTATTTACAAAGAGTGTAGCAAAGACTGTGGTCAGACTGTGCAGATGCACAGGCTGACCAGAGACTTTGCTTGGCACAAATTCAAAAATGTTGAAAATGTCATACTGAGGCTGACCAGGGGCTTTGCTTGGACCACATTTAAAAATGTTGAAAATGTCATGCACAGGCTCATATTAGTGTAATCAAGGGTGTGAACTTCACATGCCTGAACTGTCTGACACAGGTTGTTCTACCATTCGAAACATTACTCGGCCATTTCCGTAAACTGCAACAGACCTCAGATGTATGTAAGGCGGATGGGTATGTAACAAAATTGTGCATTTTGTTAGGCCGAAAGAGTGTAAGAAAACCTAGCACAGTAGATTTATATCTTTTACAGTAAACAACGGCTGAAAAATCTTAATTTTTGAGAATGACGAATCATTCGCAAAAATAAAGATTTTTTTCAGCCGTTATTTAAGAATCTTAAGATATTTATATTAGGATACGATGGTTTCATATCACTGATTTAAATGAGTAGCATTGGAGAAATTGAATGTTTTCACGCTCAGTTTCGAGGGCTAACGCCATTTAAACTGACGTCATCAAGTTTTTCCAAGGATTTCCTGTAATTTTTTAAAAAGGTCCGCCTATGTACTTCTGAGATTGATCATAAGATTGGCCGAGTGGGGTTCCAAATGGTTGTTCTACATTAACCTGCAGACATTTACAATTTACAGGACTACTTGTCCAAGGGCAAATACAATGGTAAGTCTAGGAATGGTGCTAAATAGATAAGAGAGATTATCAACTTCATTAGCTTAGTGATTGTATCAAAACATGGAAAACAATCAAAAGATTGTTTAAATGAATAAATGCTGGGTCAGGCATTTCCTTCTTTTAATGTATTTGAGCCTGTGCATGACATTTCCAACAATTATAAATGTTAGGTTGATGAGTAGTGATACATTGAGTATAGTAGACAGCCACAAACTGTAAATATTACCATGAAAATGGTGTGGATTTCTTTTGCTGTTTAATAATAAGTAAGTGGTCTCTTTAAAAGGTTTCCCTTCTTCATAATTTTTATTACAGTGAAATATCAAAAACCTTTATTTTGAAAGGAAAGAGGGATAGATGTTAACCATCATAAAATATAAATTGAATGACAAAAGATTTAAGCAGTATTTTCTGATATCAATAGAACATGACATGTTGAGTTAATTCCTAAAAATACGTAACATAATTATCATTGTAAAGTTTTTTTCAACAATATAAAATATTTACCCTATTGAACCTATCAGGGGGTACATTCTTCAACATGATAGGTTCCATAGTCTGGACATTGGCAAACCAGGCTTCTGGGATAAACAGAGCACAGACAACATGACACCAGCCTGAAATCAACAACAAAAAATAAGTTATAAATGTGAAAAAGAAAACCTGTTTGTTTACATTGTATTTGCATTTTTGAAAATCCTTTGGATCTTTGTAACCTTCATTACTGGCTTGTTGTGAAAACTTGTGAATGAGTCCATTGATGAACATTTTAAAACTGATGTGTACAATTTGATCCTTAATTTTCTGAGTAAATAGGCAGTGAAAACTGTGTACACATTATTTTTGTGGTCCATTATTGCAACTAGCTTTGCCAATCAACATACATTTGTATTTGGTAATACTTTCAGCTTGTCTCCCACCAATGGGTCAATAGTTGTTGACCTATACATGATAGCAGGTGGAGGCTAGGACAGGATAATAGTAGTACTAGTGAGAAACACCAGGAAAGTGAAAACCATTGTTAGGTTCTCAAGCTTCGCCAATTTAAGATAATTGAAAGCAGAGTTTAACACCAAACAAACAATACATTTTTTTCCTTTCCTTTTTTTATTCAGCATGAAGTGGTCAATAAGAAATTAAGAATTAAGCCTTACTCCCACTGTCAGTTCTTTTCAAGGCTCCATCCTTTAAAGGACACAACTCACACTTCTGAAAGTATAGAAAATAAGCTATATTACAACCTTTTGGTTTGTTTGTTGGTTGATTGCATGTTAAAGCATAGATAATTTACTTCAATTGGGAAACAAGGTTTTATAAGTTAAATAAATTCACTCTTATTCCCCTACTTGAAGAATGCATCAGTATTTGGGCCAAAAGCACCAAATGCAATGGTCCTGAAATCAAACTTGAGCCTTCTAGCCTGCAGTACACACTACAGTTAAACTTGTGTTGCATGACAAATAAATTAGAGGACCATCGAAGTGATTGCTTAATGGAATGGTCGCTTGATACAATATTCCATGAAAAATGAGATAAGTCATTTGAATAACATGGATTGTTGTATGATTCTTACTGAATTCTATGATGTTTGAACCCATAAGAAACATCTCATGTGACCATTCTTATTGGTCCAAACATCATAAGATTTGAGGGCATATATCTTTTTTAATCTAGAATGTCAAATTTTGCTTAAAGTGAAGGGACTTTTTATGTTGGTCGTCTTATTCTAACCTCTTAAATTTTCAGGGGACAGGCCTGTCAGGGGATGGTGGTTCTTTTTAAGTATTGTACCTTGGTACTGATGCAAATCACATTAATCTTTTATATAGTCTATGAAGGAGACAATTACAGATATCAAGAAATATTTACTTTGTCTCACTGTCCACTTGACCCCTACTTCAGCAGTTTTGACCCCTAGAAATTCACAGTCAAGTCGCCAATGAAGTGGTCTCCATAAGTGGTCAAAATGGCTCTTATTATAATTTTGAAAGTATGATTCCAGGAATCAAATTTAGGACTTGCAATATCATAGGTGAAGAAATATTACAATATCTTAAGGTGATATAACAAGAGCTGTCGGAGGACAGCGAAGCTGGACTATTCCTAGTGCTTGATAGTAACAGCAAATCAATATTGCCATTGGAAATTCAATAAAATTTAAGTCAAGATAAAAGAATCTTTGTCTAGAGACTGATATTTTGGTAACAGAAGCATGTGCAAAGTTTAAAAGAAATAGCTTTAGAAGGGACAGAGATACAACTAACATAAAACAGTTGCACATAAAAACATAACCAAGATTTTTAAGGCCAGAAGGGGTTAAAATTCCACTAAATTAAATATCAGAGCAATTGAGTAATAAATCTTTTTCTGTGGGCTAATATTATGGTCAAAGAAGCATGATTTCAAAGCAACAGCTTTAGTAGATATAGAAATATTACAGATGTACATCAGTTGCACATAAAAACTTAACCAAGATTTCTTTTCTAAGTCCAAAAAGGGTTAAAAATCCACTAAATTCAATACCAGAGAATGCATTGAATCTTGAAGCATGTGCAAAGTTTCCAAGCAATAAGTTAACTAGAATAAGAGATATAACAGATGAACAACATTTGCACATAAAAAATTAACCAAGAATTTCTAGGTCTTAAACAGGTTAAAATTCAATGAAATTCAATATGAGAGAAATTAATCTTTGTCTAGAAGCTGATATCATGGTAACAGATGCATGTGTGAAGTTTCCAAGCAAAAGCCTAGGTAGAAATAGAGCTATAACTGATATACAACATTTGCACGTAAAAACTGAACCAGGAATTTCTAAGTCTGAGATGCATGTGTGAAGTTTCCAAGCAAAGCCTAGGTAGAAATGGAGCTATAACTGCATTTGCACGTAAAAACATCACCAGGAATTTCTAAGTCCGAAAAAGGTTAAAATTCCACTAAATTCAATATTAGAGTATTGAATTTTTGTCAAGAGGCTGATGTTATGGTCACAGAAGCATGTGCAAAGTTTCAAAGCAAAAGCTTGAGTAGAAATAGAGATATTATAGATATACAACATTTGCACGTAAAAACTTAACCGGGAATTTCTAAGTCTGAAAAGGGTTCAAATTCGATGAAATTCAATATCAAAGTATTGGATATTTGTCAAGAGGCTGATATTATGGTCAAAGATGCATGTGCAAAGTTTCAAAGCAAAAGCTTTAGTAGAAATAGAGATATTACAGATATACAACAATTGCACGTAAAAACTTAACCAAGAAGTCCTAAGTCCGAAAAGGGTTAAAATTCCACTAAATTCAATACCAGAGTAATGAATCTTTGCCAAAAGGCTGATATTATGGTCACAGAAGCACGTGTAAAGTTTCAAAGCAATAGCTTTTAAAGAAACAGAAATATTACAGATATACAACATTTGCACGTAAAAACTTAACCAAGATTTCTAAGTCCAAAAAGGGTTAAAATTCCACTAAATTCAATATCAGAGTATTGAATCTTTGTCTAGAGGCTGATATTATGGTCACAGAAGCATGTGCAAAGTTTCAAAGCAATAGCTTTAATAGAAACAGAGATTTTAAACACTTGCACGTAAAAACTTAACCAAAGCATTACGCCGACGCCGACGCCCGGGTGACCGGAATAGCCCCCCCTTTTCTTCGAATAGTCGAGCTAAAAAGTATTTTCTATTCATTATCCAGTGACTGGTCTAAAATATGTTCTATGTGTATGTATGCTTAGCTAATAATTTTAGATATCCAGACTTTGTGCTAGTGTTTAAAATGATGGAGTCAAATGTTGACTCCTCACCATAAAACTTTTGAGGTTAAATGGGGTTTATGCCCCTTTCAACATTATTTCAGTCATATCAAAGTGGCTGGAGCACCTTACAATGGATCCCTAGTATTTCTCACACCAGCGCTACTGCTACCATCACATCCTTTCCTAGCTGCTATCCCATATAGGTCTATGATTATCAAGCCATTGGTTGCAGACAAATAGTTGAAAAGGATGCATGGCACACCGATCTAGAGGTCCCAGGTTCGATCAAACTTTGATATAAAAGAAACAGAAAGGGCAAGTCATGAGAATAAGTTGAAGGTTTGAGAAGTTATGGGGAAATTGACCTTTTCTTGTGAAGAAAGAGGAAAGCAATTAATATTTATTTAAAAAATGAGGGATAAATCAAAGTTTTGAATCTTAGAATTTTCTCTTAAGGGGGTCAAAATGACTCCCTTTAGAGGAAATAGCAAGGGTCAAAATGGGGTATTTTCAGATTTTTGAGGGTCAAAACCCTGGTTTAAGGGTCTCACACACAAGCCCTGTGAGTACATGCAATAGATTATAACTATGGATATCATACCACACGAGCTGCTCTTTCTTGTGATTCACATTTTCTACAAAACCAAGGTCCTGTCGGCACCTGGATTATTCCATAGCAAGCTGAAAAAGAAAGATTTTCTCTCATGAAAGGCAATCTACTTCCAAATACAATGTACCACCAATATACAAATGTACCACCAATATACAACAAAATATGCATACAAAACATGTATGTCCACTTATTAAAAGCAGGTATATTCTATGCCAATTAACAAAGGGCAATTACTCAAAATTCCTAGAGGAGAATAACTAAACAAGTGAACAGCCTATGGTACAACACTCTGCTGCAGGTGCTGAAAATTCCATAAATCTACGTAGAAAAAAAACATCTTCAATAACAACAGAGATATGGCTATGGTTAAAGTTTATCATTCAAACACAATCAATAAGACCAAATATGCCAAGGTGATCACAGTACCTCAGGTTTTCTCCAAAAACAGCCAAGCTACAAATATGAGACCAGTGAGATCTATGTTTCTAGCTTGCATACTTTTTGAGATATATACTCCAGACAAAAATAAAGTTATAAATGATAAGGGGCAATTTATAACTAAAACAAGAGGACCATGATGGTCCTAGGCTGCTCACCTGAGTCTCTATGGGGTATGATTTGAACAAAATTGGTAAAGGTCCACTAGAATATGCTACATACCAAAATATAAAGGCTCTTTCAATTATGGTTTCAGGGCAGATGTTTTTTTAAGATTTCCATGTTTGCTTCTAAGTAAAATGGGATATGCTGGGGCCAAGCTAAAATTTGATCCCAGGGATTTGATGTAAACATACTTGATAAAGATTCACTAGATTATGCTACTTACAAATTATGAAGGCCTTCCGCCTTCTGGTTCCAGAGAAGAGGATTTTTGAAGGTGTACACTCTTTAATTTTAAGTAAAAAGGGATGGGCCTGGGAGGAGCCCAAATATGACCAAAGGGTCTTGATATGAACAAACTTGGTATAGATATTAGATGATGCTACATATGATACATTAAAGCTGTATGCCTTCTGGTTTCATAGAAATTTTTTAAAGACTTTCCTTTTTTCACCCATTTGTCACAATAGCAACCAGAGTTAAGTGTGGATTTAATTTATTTGAACAATTTTGGTAGAGCTTGATTCAAGGAACATTCCTGCCTAGTTTCATCAAGGTTGGCCCACCATTTCAGGAGGAGAAGATGTTTAAAGAAATTGTGGATAACAGATGACACATGATGGGCGGCTTGGGCACGGCACATTAGACGATCACTATAGCTCACCTTGAGCACTTTGTGCTCAAGTGAGCTATAAATTGACAATGATAAAATTAAGATTTTCTTTCCTCACAATGTTTCAATTCTGAATTGCTTGTTCTATATTTAATATTTTTTCCACATATTGAACATAAATGTGACCTGTCAAGCAAAAAGGCACCACCTGGGAACTATGTAAATTAAAGTCACAATTCAAAAATCCTTTCACAGGAAGGTAGATGGATCATTCTAGATTCAGAAAATAAGCAAAGTTAGAAAAAATTCAACCCTAGTCAGTCTGCCTAATCCATGCAGTCTGACTGGGGTTAACACTTTCTGCACTACCTAGATGGGCCCTTTTTGTGTGACGGGTCTAATATAAATGGTGATTCATTGATTATGAATTTAAATATTGATAAAATGCTTTTCTTTCAAAAATAATCAAAGCCCTGAAGGGCCTGAAAGTCGCTTCAACAGATGTATTAGTTAAACAAGACTTGCTTTTTATGACCTTATCAGAGAAGGTTTTAAAAAGTATTGAAGGAAATGAAATTAATATTGAATTGTATATAACAAGAGATGTTTGTCTCTTAAAAATTAGATCTATTGAACCTCTCCACAATAAATTCTATGCACCTTTGAATTTTCAAAATTGTGACCTGTCACGCTAAATGGGACCTTATCCGAACTCCAAAAATCCAAATTTTGACAAACTTGTCAGACCCAGCGCAGGTTAACCAGATCCCGTATGCGAAAAGTGAATACAGAGTAAGATAGGGTAAATACCCCAGATTTAGAAAATTACATAAAAGTGAAAAGCGTCCGCCCTAGTCTGGCTGCGCGGACAGTACAGACTGACTAGGGTCAATATTTTTCACACATGCCATAAGGTCCCTTTTAGTGTGTACGGTCAAAATTATACATGTACCTTTATCAATATTTGAGCTATGTGTAAGACAAGATTTGTACATGGACTGACAGATAGGCTGATGCCAGTATAACCCTTAAAACGATCAGGGTTCTCCTAAGAATAATTGGAAGCTGTAGTGGCAGCATCGTTGGAAGCTTACAATACAGTGTTTATGCAATTAATTGTGATTATGTGAATAAAAACATTTAGGAAAAGAATAAATTGCTCATGTTGAGCAATTTCTTCTTATCCAATAATGTTTTTATGCATATTTATTGTACAAAATGCCTTAATTCATCAGTTTTGCCTTATTTCATCAGTTTTTGACATAAAATAACTAAAATTTCTCTATTTGATGACCATTTTGAAGAAATTAAGCGGTGGGGTAGTTTTAAAGCTGTAGGGGCATAACACTGTTTCAGGTGAAGCTGTAGTGGGGCTGATACAGCTTATTGGGCTGGGGAGAACACTGAGTCGATCGTTTTGCGGGGGTATGGTTTATTGGGGTTTTACTCCGTTTTCAACTGCTATGGTCATACCGCAGCGACTGGAGCACCAAACCATGGATTCTAGTTTTTTTCATACCAGTACTTTCACAATACCCTAACCGAGCCTCCTGCTATTCCTCTACATAGGTTCACGATATGGGTGACATTCTTTTAGTGGAGCTACAAAAAGTTTTGCTGGGGTATATAAAACATACTTGTCAAAACTTCTAACCGGCATATCATTTTCTGTCACAAATGACATTTTGAGACGGGATGAATACAATCATCGGGTTTCATTGAACAGAACAATAATTTTCGAAGTGAAAAAGATGAAAATGTTACCACTATTCTGGTTCAAGTATTTAAAAAAAATACACAAGTTTCACCATATCTCCTTATTTTGACTTTGATCGATTTTAACATTGGTGGGTGGAATATTTTGTGGAAAATTTGTTCATATCTGGGAAATATTCCATAGAATCAAATTCTTCTTTCGAGAATAATGCTTCTTTATCGATTGACTAGAAATGTTGATAGATAAATTTTTAAGAATATCTAATTTTATTTGGTCCTTAATCAGAGTTTCTGTCAAAACGAAGCGAATAACAACCGATGAGAAAATGGCGACTGGATCTATATGAGAGCGTGTCTGAATTACTGTGCATGCGCAAACTATTTTTTCGATGCTTTCCAGGGCTCTCACTAGGGTTTTGAAAGTAGGATTCCAGGAATCCAACTTCAGAAAAAGTTGGATCCAACACAAAAAAGTTAGATTCCATCATTATGAGGGTTGATTTTGTACCATGCAAAACTGTGATATTGAAACAACAATTTATTAACCTTTTACTACACAATCCAATGTTTTAGTCACCAGAATGGTTACCTTAAGGCAAACATTGATTGAAAAGAAAGAATTGCTTGTAAAAAACATTTTCTTCTTTTATCCCAATGCTTTTTACATTTTTTTATTCAATTTTGGAGATGGGGTCAGTAGATGACAAAACTTTTCCCGGTTCAGTTTAAAACCATATAAAACCAATACAGAAGCAAGTCTTTGAAACAGTTATATCTTCTTTTTGTCAGAAGTTAAAAAGAAGTTATGTTATTGTATTTACTTAGACTTTAAAAAATCTCAACATATAAGTCAATGCGATGATTCTCTTTGCAGATGTTGCCAATTGAGAGAAAAAATTCAGAATTCATTTTCATTACAAAAGATTGTATGTTTGAACTGCATTGGTTATCTCTCTCTTTTTCTTTCTTTCTTTTTTTTTAAGATTGAAATAATTAAACTTCCCGAACCACTTGTCTCTTGATTTGTGTTCATTTTTTTTTTTCATTTCAACACGTGTCTGATCAGTAGGCTGATCCGGAGCTTTCCATTTTCGAAATACGGTATCCGACGGAATTAAGCACATGCACGGCGTTTCAGAGATTCACCGGTAGTCGTAATTCGTTTCGTGTTTTTTTTCGGAACATTTCTTTAATTAAATAATTGTTTTGAGTCAAAATACCGATTTTAAAAAGGGTAAAAGAGATTCGGGACAGTTCGAAGGACACGGACTAATCATTTACTTGTTACGAACAAATCGGGTCAATTATGTTGTCTTACGATTGTCTTCGTCTAAATTGGGGCCCTGCTCGAATTCAATTACCGGTATATAATTAGTGAATCAACTGCTTCGATTAATATATTAATAGTTCACGTGTTTCGTTTATGCCTAACAATCGCCAAAACACATTGTCGGGCAGAGTCTAGATTCAATTCATTGATAGTCAGGCTCCGCCTACAAGGTCTACGAATAACCAATTACGATTGGCTCTTGGCGTCAATTAACGCCACGCCTACCGCGCCCATCTATCGGACTTCAGATATGGCTATTATCGATTTTTCACGCGACAGTTAGCCTAACTTACGTAAACAATCAAATAGCCTACATATTATACACAGCCGGGAGGTTATAAGTCGGGACGCGTTCCTTAGAAAAACTTGTCGTCCGGTGGAATCCTTTGATAGGATTTTTTGTCGTCCGCTGAGAAAAGTTGTCGTCTCAGACGACACTACTGTCGTTTCCGAGAGCCCTGCTTTCAACGAAAACGTAAATGTATATATAAACAAATTGTGGTTACGAGTTTTTCGTTGAAAACCGATGTTATTCTTTTTCTGAAACGCGTCTGTATTACTGCGCGTAGTGCACTATTTTTTTCAATGGTTTACGAAAAAACTCGTAACTGCATATGAAACAGGTGTGGTTACGGTGTTTTTGTTTGTTAGTTTTTGTTTTTTGAAATTCTTTCTCTGCCTCATATGGCGTTTAAGAAATATGATGTACATTTCTTCTACAACTTTCATAGAATCGCAAAATGTGGCATTATTTCGTTATGTTTATTACCATAAAGTGCGGACAAGAAATCAGAGATCTACTTTGTCTCAAAACAGAAATACAGAAGACGTTAAGAGGTCTGTCTTTGACCTTTGACCTGTCCGGAAAACTTCGTACGGCCACAATAAGTCGCAGCGCGAGCGCAAGCGACTTAAAAAGTAATAGAACTGGGAAAAGGACTAGCAGGGGCCAAGTTGCCCATGGCCCCTAGATTATAGAGTTGTGACGATACCATCGATGCATCTTGATTTTTGGCTCACGATAAAGTATCGCAATACCATCCTGAAGTATAGATACATGAAAAAACTTTCTATCCAAACTTACGGCATCCGAACTTACGGCATCTGTTCTACCGGAAATGACGAAATGCAGTAGTTTTTTGTTTTCTAAAGTGGAGAGTAGAAAATAATACAAGGTTTTCTCCCTTGTCTTTTCATAATTGCTTATGACATCGATAAGTTTAAAATATGCCCGTCTCCAAGTTATATTTTTGTATGCATTGATATAGAAATTACCTATCTCAGGATATTTGAAAAAAATGACCGTAAATGATTGTTGATAAATGTGGTTTTCTTGATTTTTATCTCTTATTTGCCATCAATTTTTATTTTTCTAAAACACAAGCGACATAGTTGGCATAGTTACGGCATGCAAACCCTTACGTCAAAAAGCGTCACTGGGTTAGTCAGAAGAACAGAATTACTATTGAACATTAAATATTTTACTTTTTGTGCTCTAGTCAAGGCTAAAAGTTTCAGTTTAGTTATTGGACTGTTCTGTTTACTGTTTTACTGAATAAAAAATTAATACCATTATGCAATTGCTCTATTTATGAATGTTGTGAACTAAAATTTGCCAATGTCCAAATATCGTGATACTATCGTGATGTCACCAAAAGTGTCACGATAATATCGCGATACCTTTTTCAGCCCCGATTATTTGGGAAAATCCCATTGCCTCATTTGTATTATTAAACATAGAATTTTTGAAGCCTGGGCCCCTAAATCAAAATCGTTAGTCATCTTCCCTGATAGAACAAATGCTTTATCTTCCTAATCTTTCCTATGATGTCTTCCACTCAATTGTATTATTGATTTGTATATAATATGTGGAGGGTTTTTCTCCGAGAGGGCTTTTATTCAGGAGGTATTATGTCTGGGAGGTCTTTTGTTTGGTGGATTATGTCTGGCAGGGATTTTGTCCTTCACAAAAATCAGCCTCTTGTAAAACCCTGATCTAAACAATATTCAGGAACTTTTGTTTTTTCATTCAACTGGAAATCAACAGAAATAGAAATAAAAGGGAAAAAGACTAACTATTTTTACCTTGGGGCCAAGGTTTACAAAATTCAACTTTAAATATTGGCGATATGGGTATTCTCTCAAAGGTTCTTTATCAGTATTCATGCTAAAATGTTATGTCATTGTCATTATTCTTCAATTGAATAATTGCATTGATTACTGTAGTACCCGAATGGGCACCCTGAAAACTTATGCATATTTCATGCAATATAACTTACATTACTATAGGCTATATATTGGGGCCAAGTTGACCAGCCCAATTAGCTCAGTTGGTAGAGCACCGGACCTCAAAACCATTGAAGTTTGACCGCGTGGGCTGGTACACTAACAAAAACTAATTGTCTTTCAGATGAAACGTTAAACCGAGGACCCGTGAGACAGTGCTTTACACCAATCACATTAAAAACCATGGCAGATCTCAGCAGTAGTTTCGTCATGTATCCTTGCACTATCGCCTGTAACAACTAACTGTCTTCTGGGGGCGTCACTCAAATGGGCATTTGCTACAGTAGGGACCATAAAATAAACTGAAATACACACACAGGCTGAGCTATTCAATGGCCCAGGTTATTCAATGAAACAAGTAGACTGGTAACCTTCAAAATCATACTGCTGTGATCATATCACCACGAAAACCCATTAAAATTGATAATTGCTACTCTGTTATCCAACTAACCAGTTGAATATTAGCACAAAATTGATCAGATAGATTGCTTTTAAAAGCAGAAGAAAAAACACGATTTCTAGGCAAATGATCAAGGCGTTAACAGAGAAATTGAATGAATGACTGGACAAACAAGAGACCTTGATGAACAGCAACATTGCAGCAATGTCCGTCACAGTACACGAGTGGATTCTCGTCCCAACCCCTCTCATCAGAACAAACACAGCATCCTCCAACCATCTCCTTCATTTTACTTGAGTTAGACATCATTAAATGGGAAATATGATTAAATATTTCCTAAAACCACAATGTTTTCCTACATTTTCGTTATTGGGTCATTGCGCATGCGCCTCAAAAGTGGTCTTCATTCAATTCTCGATTCGTAATTAATACATTTAGACTAGAAATTCTTATTTGTATCCTCGTTTCTTTACTGACTCGAAATGTAATTTAAGTCTACAATTATACTTGAATATAAATATATATTGCCGACGGGCTTCAAAGACCTCATGACTTCAGTCTAGTCCTATCAAGCTGTAGTTACGAGGTTTAAGCTGTAATTATATACTTACTTTAAAATGATCAAAATTGTTTCAATACAGCTGCAGCCTTTAAAGTTTCAAGTTGGAATGTAAATCATCCTCCATTAAACCGTCATTCGGAGACGTAAAACGTAAAAATGCATTTTCGGATTTCTATTTTTGGAATACAGTACGTTCAGGAGAGGTCAAGCTTTAGCCCCAATCGGGACTCTAAATATACATTTAGGGTCCACTGGTGCTTCAGCAGAGGTGCGATTGTCCGACCTCAAGAACTGTTTTTATAACATTATCAAAAACTGAGACCCAAACTTAACCACCTCAGCTAAATACTCAAACCTATGGATGAATACAGAGACCAAAGGAACAATCAGACGGAAACAGAAAGCTTTCATAAAAGCACGGAGAAAAGAGATAGAGATAGGTAAAAACAAAGAGCTCAGATTATGAGTGAAAATTAGAAAAGCAAAGAGACTACATGCAGGATGTAATCAGCGAAGACTTTTAAACTTTTAAGAATAACCATAAAACGTTCTATTCTTACGTAAAGAGCAAGCGACAAGAAGCTAACGGAGTTGCTCCTTCAAGAACCCGGCAGGAAGGATTTTTCCACAGTGACAGCCAATCAAAGGCAAAACATCCTTAACCAACAGTTCAGCTCAGTCTTCACTAAAAAAAATTACAGAACATGCCAGATAAGGGACCTTCCAAATATCCTAAGTACCTAACATCAAAGTAACTTAAAAAACAGTCCAAAAACTACTGAAAAAACTCAACTGCTACAAAGCATCAGGCCCGGCCGAGATACCAAACCAAATCCTACAATCAGCTGCTGAAGAAGTAGCTCCTATCTTAACTGAACAGTATCAGCTTTCACTAAACCTTTGCCAAGTGCCACAGGGTTGGAGAGAAGCTAATGTGTGGTGCTTATTTTTAAGAAACGTGACCACCACCTGCAAACTACAGGCATGTGTCACTCACATCGGTAAAAATGTAAAATACTCGAACACATAGTACATAGCAACATTATGGCGCACTTCGATCGCAACAATGTCCCATCTGATAGCCAACATGGATTCAGAAAACGGAGATCTTGCGTAAACTTCGAGAAAGGATTTGATAAAGTCCCCAATTCGAGGCTGTTGTATAAACTGAACCACTATGGCGTAAGAAGACCCACAAATCGTTGGATAGAGTCATTTCTACTCAACAGGAAGCAGTTGTCCTCGATGGAGCCTAGGTCTACACAGGACAGTGTCCTCTCCGGTGTGCCACAAGAAATCGTATTAGACCCATTATTATTCCTGGCCTAAATAAATGCCAAGCCAGAATGCTCATCGTCCAATGTAAGACTATTTGCAGATGACTGCCTGCTTTATCGACAAATACTCACCCGACAAGACAATCTGACCCTACAGGCAGATCTTGATGCCCTTGAAATATGGGAGAAGACCTGGCAAATGAGCTTCAACGCCTCTAAGTGCCAAGTTATTTACATATCCAGAGACAGGACAACACCCACACGGCACGTTTACCACGTACATGGACAACCCCTTGAGGCGGTGGATCACAACAAATACCTAGGAGTCACTGTCCACAAATCCCCTAAACGGGATAAACACATACAGAATGGGGCAGCACTAGGGAACAGGACTCTTGGATTTCTAAGGAGAAACTTGAAGGATTGCACCCAAAGGTCAAAACAGCCAGCTACACAACTTTAGTTCGGCCTGTCCTCGAATATGCCAGCATAAAGTGGGATCCCCGTCTTCAGACACACATCCAAAACCTGGATCAAATTCGGAGAAGGGCGACAAGCATTGTCGCTAACGACTACACATCACGAACACCGTGATCAATGATGGCTATGTCGGAGGGATTGAAATGGACCATCTAACAACTTCGACGCTAAGAGATAAGGCTTACAATGATCTACCGAATCAATCACCCTCTAGTTGACATAAAAAGAGAAACATATCTTCGACCAGATAACAGAACGAGAAATCGCTTCTTTCAAGAACGTACTACAAATCAACTTTACGCAAATTCATTCTTCCCGCGGACCAAAGCCTCCTGGAACCGGTTGCCAGCAATAGTCACCGCCACGGAAACCCCTGGAACATTCCGCCATCCAACCAACCATAATCTATGCTCCGTAGTGTATGCAGTTTTGTCAGCTTTTTACGGTGGCGCAAAGGTGACATTTGCACATTTTTTTTATTTTCTGGGATTTTCTTTTTTTAAGTTATTTTTTAAAGAATAAAAATAAATGTGAAAAACAAAATCCTCGATTTTCGTTTTACAAGTTTTTTTTAAAGAATAGAAATGAATGCGAAAAACAAAATCCTCGATTTTCGTTTTACAAGTTTTTTTATATAGAAAAAAAACGGTAGATATATTTTGTTTAATATTATTCTATGAAAATAAACTTGAAAAACAAAAACCCCATATTTTTTCAAATTATTATTATTATTATTATTTTCAAAGAAAATAAAAAAAAACCCATACAAATGTCACCTCTGTGCCACCGTAGCTTTTAGACAATTTTTACTGCACAACCTTTGATCCACGTACATAGTAACACAGAGCCTCTCTACGTTCCGGAGGATCCCGGCCTTAACCGGAAGGGAGCTCGTGCCATTAACTTTAGCGTTTCTTTTAAATTCTAACTATGTTAGTTAAGGAAGAGGATTCTGAATACCCATAGGAATCCGACTCAGGGTATAACAAGTAGGTTTTCCTGTAGGTTCATTTGTTATACAGTTAAACTTCAGTAGCTCGAACACCTTGGGGACTTCATAATTTGTTCGGGAGATCGGTTGTTCAACCAATCCAAAAAAAAACTATAAGGGTACCAGAAGAACGGAATGTCCAACATCGGGTAATACACCGTATTCGAATATACGTATACTTATAATTTGGTTCTTCAATTTTACTTTCTAATTTACTGGGTTTTAGGTTTCTAACGATTGATCCGCGGGATTTGTGTTTGAAAATGAATAAAGAAAAAAAATGAAATACATTTCGACTAAAGAGTCTTATTGTTGCATTCCCTTTGTTTACAAAATAAGCCTCGGGCTACCGTATTATTATTTCTGTTACGTACGCGGCATTAATTGCAAATGAAAAAATAATTAAAGTCAATTTTAAACACCGTTCAAATGTTCAACTTTAAACGTTTGTCGAGTATAAAAATTTACGTCAGTCTTTGAGAAACTGTTTATCCATCTAAATTTAAAAGCACAATTTCTACACCTGTCACATGTTCGGACCCTTCTTTTCATACTTTCAAGCAGACGTTACGTATCTGTATGTTTTTTGGCATTCCTTAGTTGACCAGTCGCCGAAATATCAATAAGAGACAATATATAGTAATGAAATTAAACAGCAGATGGCAAAACAACAACTTAATTAAATTAAATAAAAAAGTGTATTTTACACGGAATGTGTACTTCAAATTGAGAAAGGTGCTTACGGCGTTGAAATTTTGAGCGCGTGAAAAAGAACGGATATTTCCTTTTTATTGGTATCATGGTCATGACTTCATTGTTCGTCCGCCAACGATTTGAGCTCAACTAGGCATGATAATGGTTATTACGAATTTCAGGATTCTGCTCCCAAAGTCAACTGCTTCTCTGCATTAATTGCAATTGCTCCGCATCTCTGTGTCGCTCGTTTGGACAGACTGACTAGGATCGAAACTTTTTACACTCGATCCACATTCTGTCTCTAGAATGATCACTGTACGCTCATTTGATAAAAATCTTTGAAATGCGATCTTTGGTTGATCTGTTTTGGAACCTTTTTTCTGATATTTACATTGTTTTTTTTACAGAATTCCCAGAATTATTAGAACGTCAAGCAGCTTGGGTCAAATACACGACGAATAGAAACACAGTCGACATATCCCGAGCGACCACTTCTTCTAAGCGACCAATTTTATTTAGCGACCACCAGAGAAAAAACCCTTGGTCGTTAGTAAACTCTTTGAAATGTGATATTTTTAGCGAAAAAAAGTTAATTATTGAATCTTATGCTGTAGAAACCCATTATCATAGTTTCATTATAAAACGATCCTAATGGCTTCGAACATCATTTAAACTCAGTAAGACGTATGCGACAATCTACATGTATATATGCCATCAAAATGACTTACTTATCATGTGTATTGTATAGTGCGGTTTTATTGACTTGAATTTGACCCGTGCTATTTAGATGAAAAAAAATCTGATTACATGTATTCCTACTCGGCTTTGCACGTGCTTTCATAGAAATGAATAACAAACAATACTGAATGCATTATACATTTTGTTAATTGATAAAATATGTCGGTAATTGTTATTTTAGCCTTTTTTCCACAGAGGTCAAAGTCGGGTCAAATTAACCAGGCTATATCAAGCGAAAATTCCTATAAGCAACCGCTTATAGTTTACTAAGTGGTTGCTTAACACTAAAAGTAATAGGAAATATGGTATGTACAAGTCACACAGTGGGGACTTTGACGAGACTGCGAGAGTACATGCTGATCTGTTAAATGGGAGCCGCTTAGATACAGTTATTAATCATAGGATTAACATTAAACGAAAGAAAGTTCTAATATTCTTTTGATGATTTCACTTGTTTGGCAGTGAGATTAACAAGAGATAATCTACATGTACATTTGTATTTCTGTATAAATAAGTGGCGGATCCAGAGAGGGGTTTGGGGAGGGATGGGGTTGGGCTGATTGAACTGAACCCACTGGGTATCCAACTTACTTCATTACATTGGACAAAATCAATCAAAATGTTTTATCACTAGTGACTTACACTCAATTTTAGTAGTGGTCAAGACACTAGAAGTTGCGGAAGAAATTCTTCAAATAAAACATAATCTCAATTAAAGAAATCGAGCAATTCCTCCCATAGTATCCCTCTCCATATAGTGTGATACTGTGGGACTATTTACTCGAATTCTGTAGGCCGACTCCGAACCCCTGTATAAGAGACCCTGGATCCGTCACTGTAAATCACCGAAAAGCAATTAACAATTTCCTGTTTTACAAAATTTTGGACCTGTCCAAATTCAAAGGTTTGCAGACGAAAATATATAGTGGATTTAATTTGGAAAATAACCATTCTGTAGGGTAGAAAATTTTGTAGAAAAGAAGAAATTGTTTGTCACAAACAATTTCTTCTTCTTCTACAATGTTTTCTCAATTACAAAATCTTAGGGACGTAAAAAGCTGGGATTGGACAGCAAAGGGTTAATGCAGAGAATTAAGAAATATTCACGGTAGTTTCCGTATTTGGCATTTTTCTTTAATGTCTTCTGTAATTTGTTCCAATTTCTGTTATTATGACCATAAGTCGCCCGCTTCGAAAATATTTCAAACAAATTAGCGGGAAGGATGGTAGAGAAATGGTAATCTCAATATAAACTAGAGTTTTGGTTGGTAAATCGGTTTTTCATTGACAGCAGCGATCCATTAATTGGATTGGAGATGCTAAGATAAAGATTGTATGAACTTATAACATGAACAATTATGTATAAATACCGCTAATAAGTAATTTAATGATAACAATGTAACAACAAATACATGTACATGTATAAAAATAAAACCAACAAAAACAACAGATAACAGAGGAGAGCCAAAAGGTAAGAGCCTGAGACAAATAAAGAAAATAGTATATAAGGGAGAGTAGATAGGCAATAAATAAATTAAAAACCAGAAAAAACAGTAATGGCTTTTTTGGGGACGGGTAATTTAGCGGTAAGCACTGAATCGTGTAAAAATTAAAACAGTTTCTTTCCCAGAGCTCCTCCTCGAAATGACGGTCGTGGTTTATCCCCTGCTGTCCACGATTTAGACTTGACCCGGAAGTGACGTAAATCCTTCCCATGATTCTCGTGTAACATGGGGACGTACGCTTGGGGTTTACACTGCGCTTGATATGTCTGGTTAAAAGCCTTGTATCCTCCTTCTAGTAAATATACTTCTGGGAAATTCAGGCGTGGATAGGTTTCTTTATTCATCTCTCGGTCAAGTTCTCGTAAAAATCGGAACCTGGAGAAAAAAATATTCAACTATAAAGAAATGTTCAGTTATTCTCTGCAAATTGATACATATAGTTGAAAGTTTGTTTAGTGAAAATAACGTTCCGAAAATTTACTGATTTCTTTTCATATTGGCAGGGACCCTAAATTTAGAGTCCCTGATCTTCGACACTTTTTGAACAAAATTCAGAATTTCTTATGTCATGCGACCTTGTAAAATAAGCATATTGATGTCCTAATGTTGCAACCAATCAAGTAAATGTATTTTTAAGACAAGTTCGCAATGAAATTTGATTTGACAGGTTAGAATATTTTAACCCAAATTTGGCAGAGACCCGATATATAATGAGAGGAAAAGAAGATTCGTTGGTCAAACTTACATCTTTGGACCTCTTTCTGATGAGAACTCGCAATGGAAGATCAGCACGTGCACTTCATCATTCGCTACTTTTGTCTCGTTTATAAAATTCTGGATGGCATCTTTGGTGTACAAGTTGACCGCCCCGACAATATGGCCGCCGTCGTATTCATACGGGTATCTACAGTCTATAACAGTGACTCGGTCTATATAGTAGTCGTATTGGCCTTCTAATACATCAGACATCTGTAAACGGGAAAGAAATTTTAGAATAGTTTCAATTTGAGCTTCGTGGTTTGCGAAAATCAACATGTTTATATGTGTCTTCAAACGTCACAAATAGTCTTGAAACTTCAACAAATTTTGGCATTTCGAAAGTACAAAAAACAACAGTCTGTAAATATTTCTCTGTTTTCTTTAAACAAACAGGCTTTTTTTCCCAAATATAGCATGGTTTGTCATGGTAAAATATACGTTGTTCATGAAAGCCGAAAGGTAAAAATTACACCAATTCACAACCCACGGTATTTTGTATTTTTTTTTTTTTTTTTTTTTTTTCATCATCCCTCTATTTTTCCCAAAGCAGTGATGCTTATCATGATTGAGTTCATGCTGTATTTGTTTATGTCACAAAAGGAAAAAAAATCAAGAAAAACCCACGAAAGATGACTTACTGTTTTCGGTGAGATTGACTTCAAGTCTTTATGTTTTCCTTCTATGGTCGGTAGACAACTAACACGTGATCCATCTGCTATCAAAGTGGAGTCTGTAGAAAGATTCTCAACAGCTCGGATAATGTCTAACATCGGAGATCTGTGTTCGGAGTCCTCTGATAGCGTCCTTCTTCTCTTACTGTTGGGAGAATTGATAAGTTGTGGCCCAGATCTTTTCAGTGTCCCATTTTCTGTGTTACGTCCAGGTCTGAAAAGAAGATAATGGAATATGACCATTACTATGTAACACAATTACCAATCAACGCTAGGTAAAAGAACAAGATCATTGTGTGTAGAATCGTGTATAAAAGTTCAAATGCTTTCAGATTTTTTATCAACATTATAAATGTAATAAAATGCATGTAAAATGTTCATATTTGAAAATTCTAGTTAATATTTATTCCAAGTCGGACGCGAAATATTATTTATTATCACGTTCTATGCATAAGGCACATTTAAATGCACATTTAAAATGCGCTTCATTCGGAAAAAGGAGAGTGGTAATAACATACCTATTTTCGGCATTAAGTATCAATCCTTTTCCTAATATGTCCATATGATCGATAGTAGTTTTGTAGTTTTATTGTTTATTTCAGTCTCATTTATGTACATACAAAATTACAATACATTTAAAACAATTTGCAAATATAAAAGTACATGACCATTCAAAAAAAGAATTATAAGAGACTATTCTATTAAAAGAAGAGAAATTATCTCTGAACATCAAGCGTTTACACACACACACACACATATATATATACACACACACACACATATATATATATATATATATATATATATATATATATATATATATATATATATATATATATATATATATATATATATATATATATATATATATATATATATATATATATATATATATATATATATATACATAGTATTTGGAGCCATATTTTTCTTAACTGAGTTTCCAAGACTGAATGAACGACAACGAAGTCATTTCTGACTTTATACCCTGCCGTCAATTTTACTTGAAATGTATTCACGTCATAGGTCAGTAAGTTTGACCAGAGAGTTGATTATATCTAAAAACACACTAATTGTTTGGTTATTGGGCAATAATTGTTTTTTAATGTTTGATTGACAGGTGATCATCGGTGATCAATATTGTTTTTACCTCTATTAAACTTGGCGGCTATAATATAGCCAGGAGGTATCGTAAGTTTTAGCTGTTGGTTTTACTTTATTTTTACCCTTGAGCATGAAGTCTAAGAAATCATTATCTTTACGGCAGCAATATTGTACTTAACTTCTGTATGAAGACTTTGTGATTTTAGCGTTACACAAACAACAACAAAAAATAATGGAAGAAAGATATATTGCCCTTCAAATGTGTGTCTATCGTTTTAGTTACACGCATTTCAATTTACTCTGGCCAATGTGTATTATTCGTTAGTGTAAGTCAAAAGAATAAGACACAACATTCTACAACGATTGGCATAATTCATAAGCAAATCCATGTCAGACAAAAGACCAAAATTCCGCTTAGTACTTATGAAATATCAGATCGCCATGTTCCGATTTACATTACATAATATCAAGCAATTTGTATAGTGAAATAAGCGAAAATATCATCATGAGCATTGTTATACATCCATTTAGATCATAATAACCCTTTTGACTGTGCCTTTTTAGACCACAAAGTATTCGTAGGTATGACAATATATGGTCATATTCGTAATCAAATTATACACTTTCCGTTTTCTTTTCTTTTCATTTTTTGTGCGTAAAGGATATGTCTCTGGGATTTTACTAAAACTTGTCATTCAGTGATTTGCTAAACGCCGTCTTTCCTAATTGCAATATAGAAGGATATTAATCAGTTATTGATAACACATCAATCTGTATCTATCAGTTACCCAGACCGCTTTTATGGTTTTATAGACGTAGAAAGGTGTTGACAATATCAATAAAATATCTCTCAAACATACCGAATAGAATTTATAAGACTAAATAAATATTGAATTAGAAAATCAATTTTCTGAAAGTGTATGGTAAAATCTTTGATGTGCACCTGATAACATGCTGTACAAAAGGAAGCGCCAGCCTGCGCCACTGGAATAGTTCACAACACCTTTGCCCAGTAAATCCATATACTGAAAAGTGCAGGTTATTGTTTGCACTTTCAAGACAGAAGGCGCTTGCGAGGGCTTTGCTAAACTAAAAGCTTTTTTATACGCTTCTAGTGTCAGACGTGCACAAGTTCTACTAGCGTTTTCGAATCCCAGCCTCGAAATAAGAGTTAAAAAAATGATAAACATGACCCGTCAAGCGAAAAGGTATAATTTTGTATTTTCGTTTAATAAATTGTGAAATGTAGAATTTGATCAACCAGAAGTCAATAAACGGCCGAATTTCCCCCCCCCCCCAAAAAAAAACACACAAAAAACACAAAAAATACAATAAAAGTTGGAATGCAGAAAATATGTTCAAAGCTAAAGTGTCCAACCCGTCAGAATGCGCAGCTCGCGTATATATTCTGGGGAAGTCCAATATAATTATAGATGATTCTTTCTTTAAAAGTTCTCATTTATGGGTGTACTACCTTAAGCGTTGAGGAATAGTGATAGCAGATTCCCAAATTTTCTATGATTTCCAAATCTTCGAAAGTTCGACAGCGAAAATTCGTCGAATATTTTATTTGAATTACAAATACGAACTTTTTTTTCGAAACAGTCTTATTTGGAATGATCTATAGGGTGTACACGTTTGGTCAGTATTACGAATACTATAACGTTTATTTGAAAAAGTATGTGTTGAGCATGAATCCTGTGAAGTTAAGTTGAATTCTGATCAGTTGTTTCAGAGATTTTTTATATATATTTCATCAAATGTGAGCATGTTTCATTGAAGCGACACGACGTAGAACCCATGTTATTAGCCTGATTAAAATTTAACGAAGAAATCTGAAAGAGCATGTCT
Source organism: Fragum whitleyi (assembly GCA_948146395.1). NCBI lineage: Eukaryota > Metazoa > Mollusca > Bivalvia > Cardiida > Cardiidae > Fragum > Fragum whitleyi. The sequence goes on along the minus strand of OX411556.1, from coordinate 25,810,656 downwards.
CCTGGATCAATCCTGAAAAATTCCTGGTTATAATCTGACGACCAGTTTCAGAGGAAATGTTTAAAGAAAAAGACTTCGTCCAGTAAAGCCAATAAAGATAAAATGAATTCACGGTTAATCAAAAGTTTGGTAAAAGCCTTGTTTACATTTGGCTTAAGGAGCCCGTACGGCGCCCGTAACTCGCCGTAACCCTCAAATCGTGCGGGGCCCTTGCGACGGCATACGGTGTCCGTGCGATGATCGCACGGCTTTGCGGGTGGCGAGGACCCTTGCGATTTTGTATATAAAATAGTTATACAAGTTATTAAGAATCGGAAGACCGCCCGCAGACTCGTTGTAGTGGCATCGCACGATCACCGTACGGAGATCGTAGGGTCACCGCGCGATGTTTTGACTTAAAGTCTTTAAGGGATCGCGATATCGTAGGGCGACCGTGGCAAACGTAAACTAGGCTTGAGCACTAAGAATAAATCATTCTATTTAAAAATTAATCTCAATCAAGCTTGAACTATTTATCGATGTTCGTAATATTCATATGACATTTGTAATTTCGACCAATTGTCGTTTAGATGCGGTTGTACCGGGATGAGAAATGTTTGGTGCTCAAATCCCTTATTTGTCTAGGACGCTCTGCGATACCGAAGCCTGCCATTGCTTGTCATCGAAGGGCTGGTCTTTATTTTCCGGGAATCTTTATCAGAGACGGAATACGTTTGAGTGAAAACGCCATGGTAATGAACTTATATAATTTTCTTTCATTTGCGGAAAGGGAGAAATGGGAAAAACTTTGGAATGCAACGGCTGACTTAGATCGATTTTTTTAACTCGTTTATAAGTGAAAGGCTCGCTAAAATGGTTTACAAGTCAAAATGTCGTGTTTCAATTGTGACTGCTCCGAGAGCTTAGGAGAATCAGGGATAAAGATTATGGGGGTGGGGGTGTATCATAATTTTTGTGTATAAACGTACGTCAACGTTGCAATTCTGTCTATATGAATGATTCGATTAGTCAATCGAAGTTTCGGCGATGTATATCGATGCACATGTATTGATTTGGATCTCTCTTCTGATGAGATTTGAATCAGCATTTCGTGCATGTGTTGATCTTTTTTGGAATTTTTAGAGCAACCAAAGACCAGATGAAAAATGAAATTTCTTGGACGTTTGGCTGCGAAGTTACCTGAAACCCGATCAAAGGTTCTTGTAAACAGTTCTGAGGTCCTCCAGTTTCGTTCTCGTATTTTTCACATCAGGCATCAAAACATCCAGGCGGCCATTATTTTGGACAAGTTGAATGGATTTGCTTGTTTGAATGAGCTGCTTTTTACCTTTTTTTTAGTTATGTCATGGATCGGTATTTTTCACATCAGGACTAACATTAAGCCTGTGCGTGACATTTCCAACAATTTGACATGTGCGTGAATTGCAAATATTTAGTATCCTTGACAGTCATAAAGTGCAGTTAGAAGACTGTTTGTCTGTTGAAATATACTTAAGGACCTTATCAATCTATAAAGAGCGAAGTGAAGACTCTGGCCAGACTGTGCAGTTGCACAGGCTGGCCAGAATATTTTCTTGGCTCACGTTTGAAATTGTTGGAAATGTCACGCGCCGGCTCATTTCATTCCTTCAAAGCCTTCAGCAGCTACAACACTTAGGTTTACGATTAAACCGTGCCATTTTCTCTCACGGATACTGTATATCTCCACACTGGCACCGCACGATTTAGGGACAACGGGTATTTAAAGAGCGCTCCGTTAGCAAAATAAACTTTGCTTTATCAATGAAAAAGTTTCACATCTTAGATGCCGAAAAAATTTTCAAACTTTGGAAAATTCATACATAGTCTTGCTTTATCAAAATTTATTTAATTTAATAAAATCTGCTCAGATTGTTTGTGAGATATCTTAAGCCAATCTAAAATGATCCAAAACCGTTAAAAAAAGTCGAAATCAGTCGAAACGATCAACATTTCATTGAAATCGATCCAATTATTACACGATTTTTATTTATTTCTGTATGCATTTTTGTCTGATGTGGTTTTTAAAACGACCGGTTTGTACACGAAGAAAAAAAAAAACGGTCGGAAAGAAATGATTTTCATTTATTTATTTATTCCTTTTTGTCTGGTGTGGATTTTAAAAGGACTGGTTTGTACGTGAAGATACAAAAATCGGAAAGAATGGACACATCGGTTATTTCCCAAATTGCAACAGACCTCAATAATGTTCTGTGAAAAAGGGGTGAATGTTGCACGGGGAACAATAATGGCGCAGCCATGAAAGCGCGTCAGAACTACTCGCGGGGTTATATGACGTTACAAACATTCCTGAAGATGACGTTCCAGAAATAAAATCAGCATAAGTTTAAAATTGGGAATATTATAAGTAAAAAACAAAACTCAGTGATTTACTGCGATACCTTTTCAAATTATAACATGCCAAAAAATATACACAGACGATCGGAAAGCATTCGAGGAATTTGTTATTCGTCAAGCGTATATTGACTTAAGTACCAACAGAAGCCCAATTACCTACGAAATGGTCCTAAATTACCTCATTTACCTCCGGGGTACTTGACAGTTTACGGGAAAATCCGAGCGATGTTACGAATGGTGCTTTAGTTTAGCCAATGCTAAAAACGGGTATAATCAAATTTCTATGCGGCGTTTTAATAGCAGTCAGTATATCATTTTCTTATTGTTTCGCGAACGATTTCATCTTGAATGTCTATCTGATTAAAAAGCAGATCAACCTATTTCCTACCGCTACGCCCCTCCAATTACGTAACGGAGAGATAGCGTAGAGGTATCATAGAGATGATTTTAACAATATTGCTCGAACGCTGTCAGAGTAGTTAACAGATACCGATTCAGTCTATTGAAAAAAAACAAACAACATGTAGTGAGGTCCTCGCGTTTCGGCCTCGGATTTTAAAGAAATAAGCTTTGGAACTGCCAGTGGATCCTTGGAATTTCTCGTACCAGTACTTTTTTATATTCTTTCTTAGCCTCGGGTTGTTATACTAGTTAGGTATCGATAATCCCCCTCCCTTTGATGGGGCCCAAAATGTCAGAAAGTATAGGTGACGAATTCATAATATCAAATGGTTTAAGGTAGTGGACCCGTAATTGTTCCGCAACATTTCGGAACTCATAAACTTAAACAATGTTGACCGACATTTCCTAATGAAAATCATAAGGAAACCTCGGTTAGCACTGTTTATTCCATAACTTCAAAGCCGTTGAAGAATCATTACGGGTCCACTACCATAACGTTTTTTTTTCAGTCATATCGCGGCCACTGGAGTACCTAACAATGGATCTTTGGTATGTCTCGCAGCAGTACTGCTTTTATATTCTTTCTAAGTCTAGAGCTTTTATGCCAGTCAGGTATACGATACCCCCCCCCCCCCCCCTCACCCCTATCCTTGATGGGAGAAAAATGTCAGAAAGTACATGTATATGTGACGAACCCATATTTTCCGTTGATGTAAGGGCTGGGAGTCTGTTGGGCTACCAACTGTGTTAAGACTGCGGCTCATGGCTTGCATGATACATGGAATTATACTTATTATTGTATAATCGAAATTTCGTTTATGCAGGTATGAATCAAATCTTCAACCAAGCATGCTTTAGCAACCAAGCAATACATGCTTTAGTTAAACAAATCTCAAATTTGTATTGCATCTATGTGTATAAATTGCACGCGATAAGGTTAACATTTAGACGGTTGTATCGATATTTTCTATAGGTAGTGCAGGTTACTTATCGAATATGTTAACTTCCTGTACAGAACCTGATATAATATAATTAAAATACCGTGACGTATGTAAATGACTGCGATGGCTCAGTGGATACGCATGCTAGACTATCGACTGATTGTTACCAAAACGCTCCCGGTTCGTATCCTGTCATCGGCACATTTTGTTATTGTTGGTTTTATTCGAAAAAATTAAACTTTTTACATCATCAAATACACGCAGATAAATTTCTTTTCTATGTGTTTCTTTATATTTTAGATATGTATCATAGGATTAAACATACAGGATTATACCGTTCGGAGAAACCTTTATCGATTCTATGTGATGAAATATCGAATCATGAAACAATCGCCTTTGGTCTACAATTGTTTTGGCTATTGCATTCGGTTTATCAGCGTGAAATCTTTTTAATTTGGAATCTTCGAATAGTCAAATTGCAGTTTCAAGCTCTATCTAAAGTGGCCTTTATATCCATCCCCACGGCGAAGTAAATATAGTATATATCTATTCAATCCAAAGAATACAAAAAGCCTTTGAAGAATTTTCAAAATTAGCACAACATTTGACATTTTTTTAAAAGAAAATATGCCATTAAATGTATAAATTGAAAAAAGTTAATTTTTATGTCGCAATGCAGAATTGAACTCGGTCCGCTTGGTCATAAATCTGTCGTCCTTATCCCCTCGACTACGCCACTCCGATAAACTACTGCATGTTTTTTCAGTATGATAAACACAGCCAATCGACATGAACACTGTTTTCAATAACATGGATTGATCCAGTGTTTATATACAATATCGCTCTTATCGCGTGAGCATAATAAAGTATTTAATTCAAAATTAGTAAACAATTATTACGATTAACAAAACAAATAACAACATATCTTAACAATTTTATAGGATAGAAAAGACGACAAGGAAGAACGAAAGAAAGATTGTAGAAAAATAGAAAATATTCTTTAGACAGAGAAAGCAAGTAGCGGAAGAAAACATTTTTTTAGACAATGATCACTTCAGATATTATCTGGTATGATCAGCACTGTTTAAATGCATCCTCGGAACCTAGGCGTAAAGTATCACGCGACTCTCCAGAGTATAGAGCGTCTCTGTGTTGCCGTGGACGTCTGTATTGAGAAAGATACAAACTTGACGCCATTTCAGTCCATTAGCTAGGATAAAAACAATTTCTTTCCCAAAGCTCCTCCTCGAAATGACGGTCGTTGTTTGTCTCCTGCTGACCATGATTTAGACTTAACCCGGAAGTGACGTAAATCCTTCCCATGATTCTCATGCAACATGGGGACATAAGCTTGTGGTTTACACTGTACTTTATGTGTCTTGTAAAAGGCTTGTATCCACCTTCTAGTAAATATACTTCAGGGAAGTTCAGTTGTGGGTAGTTTTCTTCGTTCTTCTCGCGGTCAAGTTCTCGTAAAAATCGGAACCTGGAGAAAAAATGATTACAATTATAGAAATTGTTGAATCAATCATTACTATGGGAACACAGTTAAAAATTTGACTAGAGAAATAACGCTCTAGATAATCATTTACAATATCCCTTCATCCAGTGAAAATCCTTTGAATGATATGGGGAATTCCGAAAGTCATGAAGCGTCGCAATAAAACATCTTACAATAACGTCCAATGTTAAAATTATTTATTTCAGTCAGTGAGGAAATTAGATTTGCTATAAAATTGGCTTTTAAATGTTGAAGGTTTTTTGTTGTTGTTGTTTGAGTTTAACATGTCAAAATTGGTTTCAATGAAGCATTATAGCAAAAGAAATTTTAGATCATACTTACATCTTTGGACCTCTTTCTGATGAGAATTCACAATGGAAGATCAACACATGCACTTCACCATTGACTACTTTTGTCCCGTTTATAAAATTCTGGATAGCATCTTTGGTGTACAAGTTGACTGCCCCGTCAATATGGCCGCCGTCGTATTCATACGGGTATCTACAGTCAACAACAGTGACTCGGTCTATATGGGAATCGTATTGGCCCTTTAGTACATCAGACATCTGTAAAAGAGGAAAGAAATTTTAGAATAACTTTAATTCGAGCTACGTGGTTATCGGATTTTAACAGGTTTATGTGTCTTTAAATGTCACATATCGATGGCTCAGCGCAAAACAGTTGTAACACCCTATATGTTTATAGGGAGTTACAACCGTTTCGCGCTTAGCCATCAATAGGGTATAGATATTTCAACAAATTTTGGCATTTCGAAAGTACGAAAAACAACCTAGCTTTTAATGATTGATTGAATCGAGTTTAACGCCGCTTTCAACATTAACCTAGCTATTAAGGAAAAGTCTGTTTTTCTGAATTACAAAGTTCACCCCCTTTATCTTAATACAGCACAGCTTTTCATGGACACGTTTATGTTGTATGAGCTCATGAAAGCCAAAAGGTACATTCCTATGAATCATAGTTTACGGTAAATTTTGTCATTTTGAAAAAAGTTATTTTATTCTTTTTCCAACATCCATCATTTTTTCCGAAAGCAGTGACACTTATCATGGGTGAGTTTGTGCTGTACATGTTCAAAAAGGAATAACGAATGGTTACTTACTATTTTCGGTGAGATTGACTTCAGATCTTTATGTTTTCCTTCTATGGTTGGTAGACAACTAACACGTGATCCATCTGCTATCAAAGTGGAGTCTGTAGAAAGATTCTCAACAGCTCGGATAATGTCTAACATCGGAGATCTGTGTTCGAAGTCCTCGGATAACGTCCTTCTTCTCTTACTTTTGGGCGAATTGATACATTGTGGTCCAGCTCTTTTCAATGTCCTATTTTCTGTATGAAGTACATGTCTGAAAAGAAAATAACGGAATTGAATTATCATTATGTTACACCTTAGCCATCAATGCGAGATATAAGAAGAAGATCATTGTGTATAAAATTAAATGACGGATTTCAAATAACTCATCAACATTGTATCATAAAACGCAAGTACAGTTCTGGTTAACGTAAATTTCGGACACAAAATATCATTAAGTATCATGTTTTATGCATAAGGCGCTCAATCCGAAAAAAGGAAAACGGTAATAGCATACCTATTTTCGTCATTTATTACACATCCTTTACCTAATACGTCCATATGATCAATAGTATTTGGAGCCATGATGTTGCCTTAATGAATTTTAGGATTGAATGACGACCACTGAGGTTACGTTTGATTTTATACCCTGTCGTCAAGTTACCTTGAAATTTATTCACGCCACAGGTCAGTAAATTTGACCAGAGAGTTGATTGTATCAAAAACACACTAATTGTTTGGTAATTGGACAATGATTGTTTTTTAATGTTTGATTGAAAGGTGATCATCGGTGATCAATATTGTTTATATCTCTATCAAACTTGGCGGCTATGATATAGTCAGGAGGTATCGTAAGTTTTAGCTGTTGGGTTTACTTTATTTTTACCCTTGAGCATGAAGTCTAATAAAGCATTATCTTTACGGCATAGAATTGTACTTAACTTCTTTATGAAAACTTTGTGATTTTAGCGTTACCCAAACAACAACAACAACAACAAAATAATGAAAGAAAGATATGTTGCCTCTCAATATGTATGCCTATCGTTTTAGTTACACGCATTTCAACTCATTCTGGCCAATGGGTATTATTCGTTAGTGTATTTCAAAAGAATAAGACACAAAATTCTACAGCAATTGGCATAATTTATAAGCAAATCCATGCCAGAAAAAAAAGACCAAAATTCCGCTTGGTACTTATGAAAGATCAGATCGTCATGTTCCGATTTACATTACATTATGTCAAGCATTTTGTATATTGAAATAAACGGAAATATCATCATGAGCATTGTTATACATACATTATTATCAAAATAATCATTTTGACTGTGCCTTTTTAGACCCCAAGTGATTCGTTTGTATGACAAAATATGGTCATAATCGTAATCATGTGATACATTCGCCGTTTTCTTTTCATTGTTTCTGTTTTTTTTTTGTTTTTTTTATTTATTTTTTTTTTGTGCGTAAAGGATATGTCTCTAGAAATTTACTTAAACTTGTCATGCGGTGATTTGCTAAACGCCGACTTTCCTAATTGTAATACAATAGGATATTAATCATTTATTGATAAGACATCAATCTGTTTCTATCAGTTACCCAGGCCGCTTTGATGGATTTATAGACGTAGAAAGGCGTTGACAATATCAATAAAATATCTCACATACATACTGAGCAGAATTTATAAAACTAAATAAATATTGAATTAGAAAATCAATTTTCTGAAAGTGTATGGTAAAATCTTTGATGTGCACCTGATTACAGCATGCTGTAAAAAAGGAAGCGCCGTACTGCGCCACTGGAATAGTTCTCAACGCCTTGCCCAGTTATTCCATATACTGCAAAATGCAGGTAATTGCTTGCGTTTTCAAGACGGAAGGCGCTCGCGAGGGCTTTGCTCAACTAAAATCTTCTTTATTTGCTACAAGAGTCAGACGTGCACAAGTTCTACTAGCTTTTTCGAATCCCAGCCTCAAAGTAAGAGTTAAAACATGATAAACATGACCCGTCAAGCGAAAAGGTGTAATTTTGTATTTTCGTTTAATAAATGGTAAAATGTAAAAATTTATCAACCAGAAGTCAATAAACGGTCCAATTTACAAAAAGAAATACAATAAAAGGTGGAATGCACAAAATATGTTCAAAGCTAAAGTGTCCAACCCAGTCAGAATGCGCAGCTCGCGTATATATTCTGGGGAAGTCCAATATAATTTCAGATGATTCCTTTTTTTAAAAGTTCTCATTTATGGGTGTACTACCTTAACATGCTATTTGACAAAAACATAACAAACACAATCGAAGATTCCCAAGTTTTCTAAGATTTCCAAATCTTCGAAAGTTCGTCAGCGAAAATTTGTCGAATATTCTATTTGAATTAAAAATACGGACTTTTTTCGAAACAGTTTTATTTGGAATAAACTGTAGGGTGTACACGTTTGGTCAATATTACGAATACTATATATCGTTTATTTAAAAAAGTATGTATTGAGAATAAATCCTGTGAAGTTAAGTTGAATTCTGATCAGTTGTTTTAGGGATTTTTTTTTGTATATTTCATCAAATGTGAGCATATTTCAGTGAAGCGACACGCCGTAGAACCTATGTTATCAGCCAGATTCAAATTTAACGAAGAAATCTGAAAAAGCATGTCCCCTGGATCATTCCTAAAAAATTCCTGGTTGAAATCTGACGACCAGTTTTAGAGGAAATGTTCAAAGAAAAAGACTTTGTCCAGTAAAGCCAATAAAGCTAAAATAAATTCACGGTTAATCGAAAGTTAGGTTAAAGCCTTGTTTACATTTGGCTTACGGAGTCCGTACGGCGCCCGTAACTCGCCGTAACCCTCAAATCGTGCGGGGCCCGTGCGACGGCATACGGTGTCCGTGTGATGATCGCACGGCTTTGCGGGTGCCGAGGACCTTTGTGATTTTGTATATAAAATAGTTATACAAGTTATTAAAAATCGGACGACCGCCCGCAGACTCGTCGTAGTGGCATCGCACGATCACCGTACGGAGATCGTAGGGTCACCGTGCGATGTTTTGACTTAAAGCCTTTAAGGGATCACCATGCGGCCCCCGTGCGGGCACAGTGTAAATAGTTGACAAATCGTACGGTCTCCGTGCGTGGATGGCACGATTGCCTTTCGATCGCCGCACGGGCACCCTGATGATTCTTGTGACAGTTAAATGAAAACCCGCGCTAGTGTCGCACGATTCGTAAACACAAACGCCGAAGAAAATAAAATCGTACGACGTTAAAAATATTATACAAGAAATCGCAGGCTGCGATATCGTAGGGCGACCGTGGCAGACGTAAACTAGGCCTGAGCACTAAGAATAAATCATTCTCTTTAAAAATTAATCTCAATCAAGCTTGAACTATACTGAGTTCCATAAGAAAGTGTGCACTTTCGCTTTTTGCATTTTTCTTGATTTGTACAAAGTTGGAGGAAAATTATGGGGTAAATTTGATAGCATACTTTAGTCAAGACCCTTTGGAATTAAATGTCAAATCAGATTTGGATAAAATAAAGCATGCTGCATATGCGCAGGCAGAACTAAAATTATTAATATTTGACCTCCTTAAATTTTTTTTTGGTAATAGCTATATGTTGATGTTGAATTAAACAGATTTAGAGGCCTTTCCAAGCCATTTCCAAACAAAAGTTTTAATTTTTACGCAGACGTGACGTGTACGTCAACGCAAGACATTGCTACGTTGTTAGGCCAGTAACTTGTCGTTGAATAGTGCTAAAGCGTTCTATGGCATCTCGATTTGATTTTTAAAGGCCTTACAAAATGACGACATCGATTTCTATTGGAACATGAATGCTCAGTCAATTTTAATGACGTTCTAAATCTGGCAAGGTTCAATTTTGCTCAACGACGTTTATTGATTGTCAAATCACGCTGTAGCATCATGCACATTTGTGTGGAAGATATGATTTTATGCTTAGGAAAGCCGCATAGATTCAACTGAATGCATTTTCAGACCAGTCATTCGTCTAACGCTTGATGCACATGCAAAACATGCAAAATCAAATGTCTCAATATAGAAGACAATTTTTGCTCATCGCGTGATTTTTGCTTTCAAAAATCGTTTGCACATACTCATTGGGATAGTCATTCGACCTTTCATGGCGATAAATTGTGTAATTTCAGAGATATTCAAAATTCAAAAGTGCACACTTTCTTTTGGAACTAAGTTTATTTATCGATGTTCGTAATATTCATATGACATTTGTAATTTCGACCATTTGTCGTTGAGATGCGGCGTACCGGGATGAGAAATGTTTGGTGCTCAAATCCCTCATTTGTCCAGGACGCTCTGCGATACCGCAGCCTGCCATTGCTTGTCATCGAAGGGCTGGTCTTTATTTTCCGGGTATCTTTAACAAAGACGGAATACGTTTGAGTGAAAACGCCATGGTAGCGAACTTCTATAATTTTCTTTCATTTTAGGAAAGGGAGAAAATGGGGAAAACTTTCGAATGCAACGGCTGACTTAGATCGATTTTTTTATTTCGTTTATAGTTAAAGGCTCGCTAAATGGCTTACAAGTCAAAATGTCGTGTTTCAATTGTGATTGCTCCGAGAGCTTAGGAGAATCATGGATAAAGATTATGGGGATGGGGGTGAATCAGATTTTTGTGTATAAACGTAGATATATGTCAACGTTTCAATTCTGTATTATGTACATGTATTGATTTGGATCCCTCTTCTGAAGAGATATAAATCAGCATTTCGTGCATGTATTCATCTTTTTTGGAATTTTTAGAGCAACCAAAGACCAGACAAAAATGAGATTTCTTGGACGTTTGGCAGCGAAGTTATCTGATACCCGATCAGAAGTTCTTGTAAACAGTCCTCGAGTTTCGGTGTCGGTTTTTTCACATGAGGCTAAAAACATCCAGGCGGCCATTATTTTGGGACAAGTTGAATAGATTTGCTTGTTTTAATGAGCTGCTTTTTTCCTTTTTTTTCAGTCGTGTCATGGATCGGTATTTCTCACATCAGGACTAACATTTAAGCCTGTGTGTGACATTTCCAACAATTTGACATGTGCGTGAATTGCAAATATTTAGTATCCTTGACAGTCATAAAGTGCAATTAGAAGACTGTTTGTCTGTTGAAATATACTTAAGGACCTTATCAATGTATAGAGAGCAAAGTGAAGACTCTGGCCAGACTGTGCAGTTGCACAGGCTGGCCAGAGTATTTTCTTGGCTCACGTTTGAAATTGTTGGAAATGTCACGCGCCGGCTCATTTCATTCCTTCAAAGCCTTCAGCAGCTACAACATTCAGGTTTACGATTAAGGTATGGGAACCGTAATAGTTCCGTAACATTTCGGCACTCATGAAATTTCACAATGTTGACCCAGGTTTCCAAATGAAAACTCGGTTAGCACACTTAATGTTCTGCACTTCCAAAACTTTGCGGAACTATTACGGGTCCACTACCAACCCTTGGTGAAAGACAAATGTATGAAAGGATATGTGATTAACATGCTATCCCATGATTGAAGTTTGAGTATAGTGCGCTATGAAGGCGACCTACATGTTGCATGTTGTATGGAACCATTTTGTGTACACAATACAAAATTGCTGTCTAATCGAAAAGTTGTTCATGGAGCTTTGAACCTAATCGACCAACCAATCACAATACATGCTCTCGATAAACAAACCTGAAGTTATCATATATAACTGTATCAAGAATTCAATTCAAAACAAGCAACAATCAATACAATTAACAAAATAACTTACTAAAAAATTCTTAAGGATACACAAAGACAATACGGAAGGAGGAGAGTCAGGAGAAGCAAATTTTGAAATGGTGCTTTAGACAAAGAAAGGAAGAGAGTAAAGTAAGTCATTGACCACTTAAGATAAAAATAGCACTGTCTCTATTGAAAAAGATATAAACTTTGACGCCATTTTTGTCCATCAACTTAGATTAAAACAATTTCTTTCCCAAAGCTCCTCCTCGAAATGACGGTCGTTGTTTGTCTCCTGCTGACCATGATTTAGACTTAACCCGGAAGTGACGTAAATCCTTCCCATGATTCTCGTGTAACATGGGGACGTAAGCTTGTGGTTTACACTGTACTTTATGGGTCTGGTAAAAGGCTTTGTATCCACCTTCTAGCAAATATACTTCTGGAAAATTGAGTTGTGGATAATTTTCTTTGTTTTTCTCGCGGTCAAGTTCTCGCAGAAATCGGAACCTGGAAAAAAATAATGACATTTATAGAAATTGCTAAATAAATTATTACTCAGAGAATAAAAAGTAGTTAAAATTGACCAGAGAAAAATTCGTTGTTAATAATAATTAACAATTTTTGTTCCATCTTGCAAAAATCCTTTAATTGAAATGAGAATTTTCGTAGTTAGTAATTAGCGTTTCAATAGAGCATCTTGCAATAACGTTCAAATAATACGCGCATTTATTCATTAGGGTCAATGATATTTTAAAAATGTTGTAAACTTGGCTTTGCGTAATTGCATAATTTCATTTTTCTTTCTTTTTAGTTTAACATTCAAAAACGGATTTCAATACGATAAATCATCTAAAGCAAAGGGAATTTTAGATAATACTTACATCTTTGGACCCCTTTCTGATGAGAATTCACAGTGAAAGATTAGCACATGTACTACATCATTAGCTACTTTTGTTTTGTTTATAAACTCATGGATGGCATCTTTGGTGTACAAGTTAACCGCCCCGTCAATATGGCCGCCGTCGTATTCATACGGGTATCTACAGTCTATAACAGTGACTCGGTCTAAATGGGAATCGTATTGGCCTTCTAATACATCAGACATCTGAAAAATGGTAACGAAGTTAAAGTATAATTCGAGCTACGTGATTATCGGATTTGAACAGTTCATGTGTCCTCAAAAGTTACCAATTGTCTAGATATTTCAACAAATTTTGGCATTTCGAAAGTACGAAAAACAACCTAGCTATTAAGGAAAAGTATGTTTTTCTGTATTACAATTTTCACCCCCTTTTTCACAATGAAGCACAACTTGTCATGGATACGTGTATGTTGTATGAGCTCATGAAAGCAAAAGGGTAAAAGATTCTGTGAATCATAGTTTACGGTAAATTTTGTCATTTTGAAAAAGATATTGTTCCTTTTTCCAACAACCATCTTTTTCCCCAAAACAGTGACACTTATCATGGGTGAGTTTATGCTGTAAAAGGATTAACGAATGGTTACTTACTGTTTTCGGCGAAATTGACTTAAGGTCTTTATGTTTTCCTTCTATAGTCGGTAGACAACTAATACGTGATCCATCTGCTATCAACGTGGAGTCTGTAGAAAGATTCTCAACAGCTCGGATAATGTCTAACATCGGAGATCTGTGTTCGGAGTCCTCTGATAACGTCCTTTTTCTCTTACTGTTGGGAGAATTGATACATTGTGGTCCAGCTCTTTTCAATGTCCTATTTTCTGCGGATCTGAGAAGAAAATAACGGAGTAGAATTATAATTATGTAACACCTTTACCCTTTATCAACGCGAGATATAAGAAGATCATTGTGTATAAAATCAAATGCCGGATTTCAAATAACTCATCAGCATTGTATCATTAAACGCAAATACAGTTCTGGTTAACGTAAATTTTGGACACAAAATACCATTAAGTATCACGATTTATGCATAAGACGCTCAAACCGAAAAAGGAAAACGGTAATAACTTACCTATTTTCGTCATTTATTATCCATCCTTTGCCTAATACGTCCATATGATCAATAGTATTTGGAGCCATGATGTTGTTAAAATGAATTTCAGGATTGAATGACGACCACTGAGGTTACGTTTAATTTTATACCTTACCGTCATTTTAACTTGAAATGCATTCACGTCACAGGTCAGTAAGTTTGACCTGAGAGTTGATTTTATCAAGAACACACTAATTGTTTGGTAATTGGACAATGATTGTTTTTTAATGTTTGATTGACAGGTGATCATCGGTGATCAATATTGTTTGTATCTCTATCAAACTTGGCGGCTATGGTATAGCCAGGAGGTGTCGTAAGTTTCAGCTGTTGGTTTTACTTTATTTTTACCCTTGGTTGGTTTAAACCTATTTATTTTACATCGATCGGGAAAAAAGTTCTTACAACTTAGATTACTCCCTCTCGATTCTGCTTCCTGGAAAATTCCCCAGTACTCGCGCCGAACGTGTGGGCCAATGAAAGAACCAAGATCGATAGCCGCCCCCGGGAATCGAACTCAGGACCTTTGGGTCAAGAGGCCGACGCTCTACTTCTAGACCACGGACACCACATTTTTACCCTTGAGCACGGAGTCTAAGAAATCATTATCTTTACGACAGTAATATTGTACTTAACTTCTGTATGAAAACTTTGTGATTGTAGAGTTACACAAACAACAACAAAAAACTAATGGAATATGGAAAATATGGAAAGATATATTGCCTCTCAATAGGTGTATCTATCGTTTTAGTTACGCGCAATTCAACTCATCCTGGCCAATGGGTGTTATTCGTTAGTGTAAGTCAAAAGAATAAGACACAAAATTCTACAGCGAGTGGCATAATTCATAAGCAAATCCATGTCAGACAAAAGACCAAAATTCCGGTTAGTACTTATGAAATATCAGATCGCATTACATTATATCAAGCGTTTTGTGTTGTGAAATAAACGGAAATATCATCATGAGCATTGTTATATACCCATTTAGATCATAATAACCTTTTTGACTGCCTTTTTAAACCCCAAGGGATTCGTTGGTATGACAAGATATGGTCATATTCGTTATCAAGTTATACATTTGCCGTTTTTCTTTTCTTTGTTTCTGTTTTGATCTTTTCTTTTTTTGTTTATGCGTAAAGGATATGTCTCTAGAATTTTACTTAAACTTGTCATACAGTGATTTGCTAAACGCCGTCTTTCCTAATTGCATAATAGAAGGATATTAATCAGTTATTGATAACACATCAATCTGTATCAATCAGTTACCCAGACCGCTTTGATGGTTTTATAGACGCAGAAAGGTGTTGACTATATCTATAAAATATCTCACAAACATACTGAGCAGAATTTATAAAATCAAATAAATATTGAATTAGCAAATCTATTTTCTGAAAGTGTATGGCAAAAGTTTGGATGGGCATCTGATCACAACATGCTTTTGCGTTATACACGATAGAATGCCAGCGAGCACTACTGAAATAGTACAAAACACCTTGTGCAGAACATCCATTTCTTTAATGCTTTTCGGTAGTTAATCGAGAAATAACGGCAGATTATCACTTGATAATCTCACCGCAAAAGCAGTGAAATTATCAAAAATGTATACACTGCTTTTGTGCGTTTTATCCTATCTGACGTTCTCCATGCGGGGCGAAATAAGTGACGTCACAATGAACGTTGCATAGCAATCACGTGCAAAATGACGCCCTTTAGGAAAATATGTCATATAAATTTCACATTTTGTCTCATTTTTGCATATAATTTAAGAATTCTCGTTACGCCTATGACAAGGCATGGTCACATTCGAAATCAAGTAATATTTCTTTTTCGTCCATAATTTTTCGGGTTTTTTGTGTGCGTAAATGATAAAGTCACTATAACTTGTCATACGGTGATTTGCTTAACGCCGTCTTTGCTGATTGCAATATAGAAGGATATTAATCAGTTATTGATAACACATCAATCTGTATCTATCAGTTACCCAGACCGCTTTGATGATTTTATAGACGTAGAAAGGTGTTGACAATATCAAAAAAATAACTCACATACATACTGAGCAGATTTTATAAAATCAGAAAATATATTGCTTTAGAAAGTTAATTTTCTGAAAGTGTGAAACAAAATTTTGGATAAGCGTCTGTTCATAGAATGCTATATGCTTAGAACAAGGAAGCGCCAGCGAGAACGCCTAAAATAGTACCCTACGCCTTGCCCACTAAATCCCAACATTGCACAATAAATCGCATTCTATCTCACGGATGTTTCAAGAGGAAAGTGCTAGCCAGCGATGTGATTTACTGAAAGCAGAGTGTTTTTGATGTATTTTTATTTCGGGTTAGCCGTGCACAAATTCTTCTCGTTTTCTAATTCCAGCCGTAAAATGAGGATTCATCAAAAGCCTGCATAAATATCAACCGTCAAGCAAATTATCACCTGGTATCTGCACTGAGTAAATGGTAACGTACAACGTTAGATCAATCAGAGGTCAATAAACGAAAGTTGGAATGGATATAATTCCTAATACTGACCATTTGTTCATAGCAAAAAGATTCCACTCCGGTCGGCATGCGTAGTTCGCACAGTCTGTGGCGGTCCAAAATATACTAAGTCAAAAAAGTATAGCAACACTTGATATTTTTTGCTAAATATTTTTCTGTAGAGGAAATATTGCAGTCAAAAGAAGCAAAACATTGACTTGAATCTCTAAGCAATATATTCATGCTTTTCCTTTGTTCCAATGGTGACTCCACTGTTAGAAAACATAGCCAAACGGCGGGAGGGGCTGATATAAAAAGTCACAGTCTGTCATTTTTTGTCCAGATTTCGGTTTCGCAATTCAATATCACGCTGTCCAGCGCGACAAGAATTTTAGCAAATGTTATCTTTGGTCATTGGCCAAAACGAATCTTCTGCGTGTTATGTGTTGTTGACGTTATATGATTAACGCATCTCGAAATTCTGAAGTTGACGTGTCATATTTCAAATGATCAGGTCTAATTAAAGTGACCATGGGAATGTTCATGAGCCAACGTTCTCGTCTTGTGACAGTTTTATGAAAACCCGCCGTATAAAGTAAAATTGTTCTATGTTACAAATATCATACATAAATCGCAGCCTGCGATATCGTACGACGACCGTTGCAAATGTAAACTAGGCTTTAGTCCTATTGAATCCCTATCTACATGTATATAGATAGGGATACTATAGGTTCAGTTGTCCTTAATCTTACTCATAAATTAGATATATTTCATTTGTAGAATTTTTATTAAGTTGCTGAAATTTGAACACTACAAAAATGGAGGCATTTTCCTTATTGTTTTTATTGAATTTTTCCACAACAATGAAGTAATTTGGTTGCAGAAGGGTGCGTTCGAACACCTTACACCCCCCTCCTCTAGATCCGCTTCTGTAACTTTTTGCTAATCGAAATCGTAAGGTCTACGATCCCCGAAAACCCTGCCATTTTCTCTCACGGATACCGTATATCTCCACGCTGGCACCGTACGATTTGGGGTTTTTAAAGAGCGCTGTGCGGGTTCCGTTAGTAATATAAACTTTGCTTTATCAATGACGAAGATTTACTACTTAGATTCCCGATAAATATTTCAAACTTTGGAATTTTCATACAGTCTTGCTATATCAAACTTTATTTCATTCAATAAAATCTGCTCAGTGTGTTTGTGAGATATCTTAAGCCAATCTTAAATGCTCCAAAACCGTTACAACAAGTCGAAATCAATCGAAACGATCGACATTTCATTGAAATCGATCCAATTATTTCACGATTTTTATTTATTTATTTATTCCTTTTTGTCTGATTTGGATTTTTAAAACGACCGGTTTGTACACGAAGACAAAAAAACAAATCGGAAAGAAATGACATATTTTTAATGAGGGTAATTAATTATCTCTAATTCCGTCCATTTTTTTTAAATTTTTTTAAAGGAAAATAGCGTTGTTATAACATTTCCCTTAAATTTCACTCAAAACTCGCTCAACACACTCGTTCAATTTCATTCCTAATTCGTCCCAAAATTATTCATTATGTCAATTTCACGATGTTGTTAAATGCATCTTCGGTTACGTATTCACTCCTCGCGAAGTGCAATGATCAGTTATTGAACGGTTTCTGACAGCGTTTAATGAATAGTTTATGTAATAAACGCCTTGTCACATTCTTTAGCAATCGGGAACCCTCGGCGATTCTACGGAATAGACCTAAGAATAATCATTCGGAACATCACTCGGCTATTTCCGTAAACTGGCACTGACCTCAATGATGTACTGTGAAAAAGGGTTGAACATTGTACGGGGAACAATAACGGCACAGTCATGAAAGCGCGTCAGATATACAAGCGGGGTTATATGACGTTACAAGCATTTCTGAAGATAACGTTCCAAAAATAATATCAACGAAAGGTTAAAATTGGTAATATTATAAGTAAAAAACAAAACTCGGTGATTTACTGCGATTTCTTTTCAAATTATAACATGCCAAAAGATACACAGACGATCTGAAAGCATTCAAGGAATTTGAGCCTGTGCGTGACATTTCCAACAATTTCACTTGTATACAAAGCAAAGCCTCTAGACAGCCTGTGCAGCCGCACAGTCTGACCAGAGACTTCAATATGTGCTATATAGATAGGCGTGGTCTTAGTCCCTCTTCTGGCAATCAGCATAATATTCACCTCCAATTGTGTCATTTTCTATGATGCTCAAAGTTTTTACCTCGTGCACATCTGAAATTGTTGGAAATGTAAGACACTGGCTCATTTGTTATTCTTCAAGCGTATATTGACCAGCAGAAGCCGAATTACCTATGAAATGGTCCTAAATCACTACACTTACGTCCGGGGTACTTTCCAGATTACGGAAAAGTCCGAGCGATGTAACGAATGGTACTTTATTTAAGTCAATGCTTAAAATAGTTAAAATTAAACTTCTTTGCGGCGTTTTAATAAATTAAAAATCAGATCAACCTATTACCTACTGCCGCTACGCCCCTGCAATAACGTAACGGAGAGATAGCGTAGAGGTATCATAGACATGATTTTAACGATATTGCTTGAACGCTGTCAGTGTTGTTAACAGATACCGATTCAGACTTTTGAAAAACATGTAGTTAGTGGTCCTCGCGTTTCGGCCACGGATTTTAAAGAAAAGGTATTGGAACATTATTTTTGGATTTAGATTGCACGAATTTGTTTATGGGGAACATTTAAAAGATGAAGTATTTTATTGAGGTATGAAACTAGTCTAATCACATCGTATGAATAAGCACGGATTCACATATAAGCGTTAGTAGGTTTTTAAAGAATATTCTTTCAAATCTTATAATTTAATATCAAAAAGCAAAATGAACGAATTTCTCCATAATTAGACAGTTTTTTTTTCAAACGGAGTTGTTCAGAAGGCACGGAATTTTATGGAAACCAATACTATTAAATTCTTACCGCTTTAAACATTTTCACGGGATTTAGATTGCACGGGTCCGTTATTGTTGTTTTTATTAAAAAGGGTTCTATACGGCTTTCAATATTGTTAACATCATTCGCGGCGACTGGAGAACCTAACAATAGATCCCTTGTTTTTTTCTCGCACCAATACTAAATACTACCATTTCATTTTTCCTTGTTCAAGCTGCTATCCCATTTTGGGTTTGTGATTATCCAACCTTTTGTCTGTTAGTGGGAGACAAATGTATGAAAGGATAATGTAACGAACCCATGATATCCCATGATTGTACATTGGGAGTATGGTGCGTTATGAAGGCGACCCACAGCTTGCATGTTATATGGAACAATTTTGTGTACAAGCATATCAAATTATTTGGTGTGGCGTACAGTCAAAATTTCGTTCATGGAGCTATGAACCCCATCTTCAACTATTCAGAATACATGTTCTTTGTGAAGAAAACGTCAAGTTGAATTATATGTGTATATCAAGTATTTAATTAAAAAACACAACAAAAGATACAATTAACACAATAACTTACTTAAAGATGTTAAAGGGTAGAAAAAGACAATGCGAAAGAACGAAAATAAGATAGAGGGCATTTGAAAAATATGCTTTAGGCAGAGAAAGGAAGAGAGTAAAAGAGAAAATTCTTTGGGTCACTCAAGATAAAATTAGCACTGTCTGTATTGGGGAAGATATATATTGCAAACCATATTCAGTCACTAAGCTAGGATAAAAACAGTTTCTTTCCCAAAGCTCCTCCTCGAAATGACGGACGTGGCTTGTCTCCTGCCGACCATGATTTAGACTTTACCCGGAAGTGACGTAAATCTTTCCCATGATTCTCGTGTAACATGGGGACGTAAGCTTGTGGTTTAAACTGTGCTTTTTGGGTCTGGTAAAAGGCTTTGTATCCACCTTCTAGTAAGTATACTTCTGGGAAATTCAGTTGTGGATAGTTTTCTTTGTTCTTCTCGCGGTCAAGTTCTCGTAAAAATCGGGACCTGGAGAAAAGATGATTATAATTATAGAAATTGTTAAATCCATCGTTACTCGAAGATCACAGTTCTATACATGAAGTTGAAAATTTAATAGAGAAAATAACGTTCAAGAAAATAATTTATAATTTCCCTTTCATCCAGCACAAGTCCTTAAATGAAATGAGAATTTCCGTACGTCATGAAGTGTTGCGATAAAACATCTTACAACAACGTCCAATGGTACGATCATTAATAATGATGAATTTAGATTTGCTATAAAATTGTCTTGCAAAAGTTGAAGTTTTTTTCATTGTTTAAGTTTAACATTTCGATATTGGTTTCGATGAATCAATTAAAGTAAAAAAAAAAATATATATATATATAAAAAAAAATGTAGATCATACTCACATCTTTGGACCCCTTTCTGATGAGAATTCACAATGGAAGATCAGCACATGTACTTCATCATTGGATACTTTTGTCTCGTTTATAAAATTCTGGATAGCATCTTTGGTGTACAAGTTGACTGCCCCATCAATATGGCCGCCGTCATATTCATACAGGTATCTACAGTCTATAACAGTGACTCGGTCTATATGGTGGTCGTACTGGCCTTCTAATACATCAGACATCTGAAAAATGGTAATGACGTTAAAGTATAATTCGAGTTACGTGATTATCGGATTTGAACAGGTTCATGTGTCTTCAAAAGTTACCAGTGGTCTAGATATTTCAACAAATTTTGGCATTTCGAAAGTACGAAAAATAACCTAACTATTAAGGAATTTTCTGTATCATGGTGTACGGTAAATTTTCTCGTTTTGAAAAAGTTTTTTTTTTCTCTTTTTCCAACACCCTTCTATTTTTCCCAAAACAGTGACACTTTTCATGTATGAGTTTATACTGTACATGTTCAAAAAGGAAAAACGAATGGTTACTTACTGTTTTCGGTGAAATTGACTTCAGGTCTTTATGTTTTCCTTCTATGGTTGGTAGACAAGTAACACGTGATCCATCTGCTATCAAAGTGGAGTCTGTAGAAAGATTCTCAACAGCTCGGATAATGTCTAACATCGGAGATCTGTGTTCGGAGTCTATGGATAACGTCCTTCTTCTCTTATTTTTGGACGAATTGATACATTGTGTTCCAGCTCTTTTCAATGTTCTATTTTCTGTATGAAGTACAGGTCTGAAAATAAAATAACGAAATAGAATTATCATTATGTTTCACCTTAACCATCAATGCGAGATATAAGAAGAAGAGCATTGTGTATAAAATTAAATGACAGATTTCAAATAACTCATCAGCATTGTATCAAGAACCGCAATTACAGTTCTGGTGAACGTAAATTTTAATTCGAACACAAAATATCATTCAGTATCACGATTTATGCATAAGGCGCTGAATCCGAAAAAGAAAACCGGTAATAACTTACCTATTTTCGTCATTTAATATCCATTCTTCGCCTAATACGTCCATATGATCAATAGTATTTGGAGCCATGGTGTTGCTAAAATGAATTCCAGGTTTGAATGACGACCACTGAGGTTACGTTTGACTTTATACCCTGTCGTCATTTTAACTTGAAATGTATTCACGTCACAGGTCAGTAAGTTTGACCAGAAAGTTGATTATATCAAAAGCACACTAATTGTTTGGTAATAGGACAATGATTGTTTTTTAATGTTTGATTGACAGGTGATCATCGGTGATCAATATTGTTTATATCTCTATTAAACTTGGCGGCTACAATATAGCCAAGAGGTATCGTAAGTCCGAGCCATATATCTGTTGGTCTTATTGTTTATTTACCCTTGAGCATGAAGTCTCAGAAACAATTATCTTTATGGCATCAATATTGTCCTAAACTTCTTCACGAAAACTTTATGATTTAAGGGTTATCACAAACAACAAAACCAATAAAAGAAGACTTTCCCTCATTATGCATGTCTATCGTTTTAATTACATTCATTCCAACTCATTTCCACCAATGTGTGATATAGGTAAAAAATAGACACTGCATTTTACAGCATTTGAGATCGTTTATAGCATAGTCCATATCAGACAAAATCTCGCCTACTGCTTGTGCAATATCAGATCGTCATGTCCCGATTTTCATGGTTAATTAAGCGTTTCGTATGTCGAAATAAACAAAAGTATAATAATGAACATTGCTTAACATCTTTTCCGATGTTAACGACCTTCTTGGCTTAGCTTTTTCAGACCTCAGACTATTAGATGGTATGACAAGACATGATCGTATTGGTAATCAAGTAATACATTTTCCGTTTTTTGGTATTATTTTTCTGTTTTGTTCTTTTTTTTCAAAGTGCAAAGGATAAAATATCTAGAAATTTACTTGAACTTGTCATACGGTGATTTGCTAAACGCCGTCTTTCCCAATTGCAATATAGAAGGATATTTATCAGTTATTGATAACACATCAATCTGTATCTATCAGTTACCCAGACCGCTTTGATGATTTTATAGACGTAGAAAGGTGTTGACAATATCAATAAAATATCTCACAAACATACTGAGCAGATTTCATAAAGTCAAATAAATATTGAATTAGCAAATCTATTTTCTGAAAATGTATGTCAAAAGTTTGGGTGGGCATGCGATCACAACATGCTGTGCGTTATACACGATGAAGTGCCAACCGGTCGAATTAAAAAAAAATGAAGGCTGAATGCATAATTCCTAGTCAGTGGTGTGGAATGCCCAAGTCCGACTTGTCCAACATGAACTTTTCGACTTGTGTGCAAGTACATTTTTCTAGGTTACTCGTCCGTGGACAACTAATTACCAGAGCAAATCTTGGAACAGTACTTAAAAGATCTCGGAGAAAAGTCCTAATGTTTGTATCAAAGGATAGAAAGTTTTCCTTTTAATGAACAAAATGCTGGGTAACAGCATTTTCTTTATTAAAACAATCTTTTTTCAATATTTATTAATTATTTCCGCGCTAGTTTTTCTTACACTGATTCCGCCTAACAAAATGAACATTCTTGTTACATACCAATCCGCCTTATATATCCGAGGTCTCTTGCATTTTACGGAAATCACCGAGCGATGTTCCGAATCGATTCGTGCATTCTAAATACCTCAATATTGTTTCTGTCCTAAATGAAAACAATTTTGAGTACGTAGCTATTTTGTAAGCTTCCGCACAAAATATTCCCAAAAAATCTGTATCATTATGTCGATTATTGTACATTTTGCTTCAAAGTATTAAATCATAAGAAATGAAGAGAGAAACTTTGGATTTTGTGAAGGTATGAAACTAAAAAAAATCTAATCACAATTTTTACGGCATATTTTGTAAAATTAAAACCAACTTTGGCCATAACTTTGGATTGGTAAGTCATAGAGCCTTGATATTTCACACGTGCATTGCTCATGACAAGACCTTCACATGCATATCAAAGTCAAGGTCATTGATCAAGGTCAAGGTCATTTAGTTAAGGGGACTCATAGATGACATAAAAACTTTACTTTTATATATTTTAGTTATAAGACACTAATGTTGGAATTGATATGAAGCAGCAGTTTTTGACAATCAAAAGACTAGACTTCTTCCACATTTCAAATTCAAATTACGCCACGGCTAAGCCACGCCCTGCCGGTTGAATAATAACGCCAAATACACGCATCAATTTGGATTCCCTCTTCAATGAATACTTATGTTTATGGACTCGTAAAAGATCCGCAACATTTCGGGTCAAACAAGCTTTCACAATTTAAAACCTGGTTTCCCATTGAAACCATTAGGAAATCTCGCTTAATCATGACTTCCGAAACGTTGCGGATCTGTTAAGGGTCTACTACCTTAAATCAGCATTTGCTGCACGCACCATTCTTTGGAATACTTAGAACAATAAAAGATAAGACAAAAAGGGGCATGAACGTCATGTAGTGAAGTTAAATGATACCCATTCAGAAGTTCGAGTTAAAGTCTAGAGGTACTCGCATTACGGTCACGGACTTGTATACATAAGGCAAAGAAGCTCACAGTCGGGTATTATTTTAAGACAGATGATATAGATTTGCTTTTTTAATGGGTTTAACGCCGCTATTAACATTTTGGTTGCCATGTCGCGGCGGCTGGAGTACCTAACAATGGATCTTTGGTATTTCTCATACTATATATATATATATATAATCCTAGCCCCTAGCTGTTAGGTATATGTAACCCTGCCCTCCCCTTGATAAGAGACAAATGTCAGAAAGTATATTTGTCTTATAACTATCCTTGTGATGACATCCCGTATGATTTTTATTATAATATCACATGGATATTTTTAGAACAATGACATAATGTGGTTATTTTTAGAAACTTACATTTCTATTAGAAACATGGACAAAGAAAGTGCAAAAAGAGGTTATAAGATAAATAAAATACGTACTTAGTGTATTGTATGAAAAAATATCTAACTCTGTCGTGGGAATTGATAATTGTCTCGGCAAAGCCTCGACAAGTATCAATGCTACCAACCTCGTTAGAAATTTTTTCATACGTAACACTAAGTACGTTTAATATTTGTCTCATAATATAAGGGTTGGGAATCTGATGCCATTCAAATTGTGTTATGACGGCGACTCATAGGTTGCAGGTTACATGGAATAACCATGATTGTAAGCTTATACATTTGTTGTTCGAAATCAAAATTTCGTTTATGCATGTATGAGCCCAATCTTCAACCAAGCTGATTACGTGCTTTTAATAAACAAATCAAAAGTTGAATTGTATATCTGCATAAAGAATTTAATTCAAAACTAGTTAACAATAAATACCATTAATAAAAAATAACTTAACAATTTTAAAGGATAGGAAAAGACGATACGGAAGAACGAAAGAAAGATTGTAGAAAAATGGAAACATTTTCAAGACAGAGAAAAGAAGTAGTGAAAGAAAATATTTCTTTGAGGCAATAATCACTTCAGATATTATCTGGTATGATCAGCACTGTCTAAATTCATCCTCGGAACCCAGGCGTAAAGTATCACGTGACTCTCCAGTCTCTGGATTATCGAGGACGTCTGTATTGAAAAAGATATAAACTTTAACGCCTTTTCAGTCCGTCAACTACGATTAAAATAGTTTCTTTCCCAAAGCCCCTCCACGAAATGACGGTCGTTGTCTGTCTCCTGCTGACCATGATTTAGACTTGACCCGGAAGTGACGTAAATCTTTCCCATGACTCTCATGCAACATGGGTACGTAAGCCTGTGGTTGACACTGTACTTTATGGGTCTGGTAAAAGGCTTTGTATCCTCCTTCTAGTAAATATACTTCTGGGAAATTCAGTCGAGGGTAGTTTTCTTTGTTCTTTTCGCGATCAAGCTCTCGTAAAAATCGGAACCTGGAGAAAAAACAATTACAATTATAAAATCGTTAAATCAATTACTCAGAGAACACAGTTCCAAACATGTAGTTGAAAACTTGACTAGATTATCATTTACAATTTTCTTTTCGTCAAGCACAAATCCATTGAATGAATAAGGAATTCCGCACGTCATGAAGCTTTGCAATAAAAAATCTTACAATAACGTCCAGTGTTACAATTATTTATTTCCAGTCAATGATGAAATTCGATTTGCTATAAAATTGGCTTTGAAATGTTGAAGTTTTGTTTTAGTTTAACAGTTCAAATGATTTTCGATGACGCAATAAAACAAAAGAAATTGTAGATCATACTTACATCTTTGGACCCCTTTCCGAAGAGAATTCGCAATGGAAGATCAGCACATGCACTTCATCATTGGCTACTTTTGTCTTGTTTATAAACTCATGGATGGTATCTTTGGTGTACAAGTTGACTGCCCCATCAATATGGCCGCCGTCGTATTCATACGGGTATCTACAGTCAACAACAGTGACTCGGTCTATATGGTGGTCATATTGGCCTTCTAATACATCAGACATCTGAAAACGGGAAAGAAATTTTAGAATAACTGAAAATCGAGTTACGGGGATATCGGATTTTAACAGGTCTTCAAACGTCACAAATGGTCTAGATATTCCAACTAATTTTGCCATTTCGAAAGTACGAAAAAACAACAACCTAGCTTTTCAGATAGTGGACCAGTAACAGTTCCGCAACTTTTCTGAGCTTATGAGCTTTAACAATGTTGACCGAAGTTTCCTCATAAAAATTATTTGGAAACCTCGGTAAACACAATTAAAGTTCATGGCGTCCGAAATGTTGCGGAACTATTACGGTTCCACTAGGAAAAATGTGTTTCCCTGTTTTCCCTGTTTTACAATGACCACCCCCTATTTCAAATTACACACACAGCTTGTCATGGATACGTGTACGTTGTACGTGTTCATAAAAGCCAAAAGGCAAACATTCCACTGAATCATAATTTACAGTAACTTTTGTCATTTTGAAAAAAAGTATTTTTTTTAATTTATTTATTTTTTTTCCAAACATCCATCTTTTTTTCTTCAAAAATATTAACACTTATCATGGGTGAGTTTATGCTGTACATGTTCAAAGGGAAAAACGAATAGTTACTTACTGTTTTCGGCGAAATTGACTTGAAGTCTTTATGTTTTCCTTCTATAGTCGGTAGACAACTAACACGTGATCCATCTGCTATCAAAGTGGAGTCTGTTGTAAGATTCTCAACAGCTCGGATAATGTCTAACATCGGAGATCTGTGTTCGGAGTCCTCGGATAACGTCCTTCTTCTCTTACTTTTGGGCAAATTGATACATTGTGGTCCAGCTCTTTTCAATGTCATATTTTCTGTATGAAGTACAGGTCTGAAAAGAAAAAAAACGAAATGGAATTATAATTATGTAATACCTTAACCATCAAGTCGAGATATAAGAAGAAGATCATTGTGTTTAAAATCAAATGACGGATTTCAAATAACTCATCAACATTGTATCATGAAACGCAGATACACTTCTGGTTAACGTATATTTTAATAAGGACACAAAATATTATGTAGTATCACGATTTATGCATAAGGCGCTAAATCCGAAATAAAACGGTAATAAGTTACCTATTTTCGTCATTTATTATCCATTCTTCGCCTTATATGTCCATATGATCAATAGTATTTGGAGCCATGATGTTGCTAAAATGAATTCCAGGATTGAATGATGACCACTGAGGTTACGTTTGATTTATACCATGTCGTCAAGTTTACTTGAAATGTATTCACGTCACAGGTCAGTAAGTTTGACCAGAGAGTTGATTATATCAAAAACACACTAATTGTTTGGTAATTGAACAATGATTGTTTTTCGATGTTTGATTGACAGGTGATTATCGGTGATCAATATTGTTTGTATCTCTATTAAACTTGGCGGCTATGATGTGGCCAGGAGGTATCGTAGTCCGAGCCATATACCTGTTGGTTTTACTATATCTTTACCCTTGAGCATGAAGTCTCAGAAATTATTATCTTTATGGCATCAATATTGTTCTTAACTTCTTCACGAAAACTTAGTGTTTTAAGGGTCACCCCACACAACAAAACTAATCAAAGAATTATGCATGTTTTCGGTTTAATTACATTCATTCTAACTCATTGCCACCAATGTGTGCTATAGGTAAAAAATAGCCACTAAATATTACAGCATTTGAGATCATATCAGACAAAATCTCGCTCACTTCTTGTGCAATATCAGATCGTAAGGTCCCGATTTACATTGTAAATTAAGCATTTTGTATGTAGAAATAAACGGAATTATAATAATGAACATTGCTACATCTATTCCGATTTTAACGACTTTCTTGACTGTGCCTTTTCAGACTATTAGTTGGTATAAGACATGATCGTATTTGTAAACAAGTAATACAATTTCCGTTTTTGATACTATTTTTTATGTTTTGTACTTTTTTCGGAGTGCAAAGGATAAAATATCTTGAAATTTACTTAAACTTGTCATATTTTGATTTGCTAAAAGCCGTCTTTGCTTATTGCAATATAGAAGGATATTAATCAGTTATTGATAACACATCAATCTGTATCTATCAGTTACCCAGACCGCTTTGATGATTTTATAGACGTAGAAAGGTGTTGACAATATCAATACAATATCTCTCAAACATACCGAGCAGAATTTATAAAACTAAATAAATATTGAATTAGAAAATCATTTTTCTGAAAGTGTATGGCAAAATCTTTGATGTGCACCTGATAACAGTATGCTGTATAAGGAAGCGCCAGCCTGCGCCACTGGAATAGTTCACAATATATTGCCAAGTAAATCCATATACTGCAAAGTGCAGGTTATTGTTTGCGTTTTCAAGACAGAAGGCGCTCGCGAGGGCTTTGCTAAACCAAGCGCTTCTTTATTTGCTACAAGAGTCAGACGTGCACAAGTTCTACTAGCGTTTTCGAATCCCACCCTATAAATAAGAGTTAAAAAATGATAAACATGACTTGTCAAGCGAAAAGGTAAAATTTTGTATTTTCGTTTAATGAATGGTAAAATGTATAATTTGATCAACCAGAAGTAAATAAACGGTCGAATTTACAAAAAGAAATACAATAAAAGGTGGAATGCAGAAATATTGTGCAAAGCTAAAGTGTTCAACCCGTCAGAATGCGCAGCTCGCGTATATAGTCTGGGGAAGTCCAAGAACTTATAATTTAATTACAGATTGTTGCTTTTTTTTAAAGTTCTCATTTATGAGTGTATTACCTAAACATGCGGTTTGACAAAAACATAACAAACCCAAACTACATCGAGCGCATAGAATTGGGAAATTTAAGCAAAACGAGACTAGACCAATGGTGGCAAAATTTGCCTTCTACCCTGATCGAGAAAAAGTGCGGAAAGCGTCAATAAACCTCAAAGGTACGCAATACGGCATATCTGAGCAGTTTCCCCGTGAAGTCGTCGACAGGCGAAAGAAACTTATTCCCGTTATGAAAACAGCACGTGAAAATGGGCACGAGACTCGCTTGATTGTCGATAAACTATATATAGATAACCGGTTATACCACGAGGAAAAATAGGAAACCCGTGAGAGTACCGTACGATGTCTCGCCTGGAACGTGGAAGGCCTAACAAAGGTCAAAAGATCAAATAGTGATTTTTCAGATTTTCTCTATAACTACGACATCATCTGCTTAAGTGAAACATGGACAAATAAATCTTCAAAAATTGAATTTAAAGGTTATTCTGATCCGATCCATTCATACAGGAAAACACAAAATCGTAGAGCAAATAGATCAAGCGGTGGGATAATAATATATATTAAAGACACTGTGAGAAAAGGGGTAAGGTTGGAAAAGAACGATATTGACTCTATTGTATGGATCAAATTGCAGAAAGATTACTTTAAGACAGAACAAGACATTTATCTATGCACTGTTTATATTCCCCCGGAAAATTCCCCATTACACAATTTATATGATTATGATATATTTAATATTTTAGAAAATGACATAAATTTATATAAAGAATTAGGTCAGGTGTATGTGTACGGAGACTTTAATAGCAGAGTAGCTAATAAGTTAGATTTTATTCCAAATGATATTAGCTTAGATTGCGAAGATAGCGATCGTGCATTGCCCGTTCCAACGCGGAAATCGATGGATTTAAAATCCAATCGATTTGGCGAGTTACTGCTTGATACCTGCAAAAGTACGGATATACGGATAATAAATGGTCGCTTATCAGAAGATCAGAACAAGGGCAAAATAACATGTGTAACACATAACGGGCAGAGCAC
This sequence comes from Fragum whitleyi, assembly GCA_948146395.1. Lineage (NCBI taxonomy): Eukaryota > Metazoa > Mollusca > Bivalvia > Cardiida > Cardiidae > Fragum > Fragum whitleyi. Next base: position 25,780,472 of record OX411556.1, on the reverse strand, counting down.
GGTGGATTATCTTTTAACTTTTGCCGAAAACTTTCCCTTTGTTACATACTTTTCAGTTGGCGATTTCACCGAATTTTCGAATCACACACCAATTTCATTTTCTTTAAAAGTAGAATATTATCAAATAAATCATAGTAATAAGCAAAAGACAACATACATTAAATGGGATGCAAAATTTAAGGATCGCTTTTTATCAGATTTATCTGAAAATATTGAAGAACTTGAAAAAAGTATATGGTTTCAGGTAGAAAATAATTGCGAGTCAAATCAGCTGATTGAGCTGTGCACACAATATTTGACGTCACGTGGTGAGGTTTATTTCAAAAAATGCTTTTCTTCCGCGGACAAGTCTTTCGATGATGTTGATAATCACCATAATGACTGGTTCGACGAAGAATGCAAAATGAAACGAGATGCTTTCAGACTTTCAGCGAATAATTTAAATAGGAATTTGTCGGAAGCCAATCGCACAGATTTTAACCTAAAACGGAAAGAATATAAATATTGCTGTAGATCTAAAAAGGTAGCATTCTACAAATCAATATCGCGAAATATCGAATCCATTCGTCGAACAAATCCGCGTCAATTTTGGAAACATTTTAGAAAAAAAAAATCAAAAGCAGAGGGCAATTTTATTTCAGTTGAACAATTTCATGATCATTTTAAAAATCTTTGCGCCGAAGCTAACTCAAATGGTGATTTTCAAATTCCGAGTTTAAATCGTAGCTCGGCATCATTTATTGAACTTGACCAACAAATAACTTTAGATGAATTACAAAAAGCATGTAAAACGCTCGGTTCGAATAAATCATGCGCTCTTGACGAAGTTATATATGAATATTTTACAGAAACCTTGCCAATTACTGCAAACGTTTTGATTACAGTTTTTAATTATATATTAGATAAAGGGGATTTCCCTTCATCTTGGTGTGAAGGATTGATTATACCTATTTTTAAAAAGGGTGATCCGTCGGACCCCAATAATTATAGAGGTATCTCACTGACCAGCTGTTTTGCTAAGCTTTTTACCGTCATACTCAATAATAGATTAAAATCCTGGGCAGAAGAGTGTGATATATTAACTGATGCTCAATTTGGTTTTAAAATGGGATTTGGAACCGTCGACGCCACTTTTATATTAAATGCTTTAATTGAAAAACAGTTAAACTCAAAACAAAAACTCTTTTCATGTTTTATTGATTTTCAAAAAGCGTTTGACAGTATTGACAGAAATGCACTATGGTGTAAAATTGCAAATTTGGGTATAAATTGTAAAATGTTCAATGTTCTAAAATCAATGTACACTAACGTAAAAATGTGCGTGAAACACATGAGTAAACTATCGGACTTTTTCAGCAGTAATGTCGGATTATTTCAAGGGGAGATAACTTCGCCAATTATGTTTTCCTTCTTCCTTAATGATATTGAGAACCACTTTCAAAGTGAATTGCTGGAAGGGTTGTCCATTTTTCAGATATCTATATATTTGTTATTATTTGCAGACGACGCGGTCCTTCTGTCTGAATCGAGTGACGGCCTTCAACAATTACTAGCTCAATTAGAATCATATTGTCTTAAATGAAAATTAAAGGTTAATGTAGAAAAAACAAAAATTGTAGTTTTTAGGAAAGGCGGAATTTTATCAAGAGACCTTAAATGGCACTATGCAGGACAGCCACTAGAAATAGTGAGTAGTTTCAACTACCTAGGATTAGTATTTTCGAGTGGGGGTTCGTTTCAAATAGCCACAAAAACTCTCGCCGATAAAGCTTTACGCGCAATGGGGTCGTTATTTCATATCATTAGAGATTTTTGTTTACCAGTTAATATTCTACTGAATCTTTTCGACACGTACGTCAATTCAATACTTAGTTATAACTGTGAAACATGGGGGTTTAACCAAGCTGAAGTTATAGAACGGATACATAGAAAATTCTGCAAAAGGATTCTTAATGTTAAAATGTCTACAAACTCGCTATCATTATTATCGGAGTTAGGAAGATTTCCATTGATAATTGGACGTCACGTAAGAATAATAAAATATTGGTTGAAATTATACAATTCGAAAAAAAATAATTGTATTCTCAGTGCTATTATTGAGTACCAGAGAGAAGAAATAGGCAAAAATCCCCAAAAGATGAACTGGTCTTCCAAGGTTAAAAGTTTGCTAGAAAATTCGGGATTTGGTGAAGTATGGATGTATCCAGAATCGGTGAATGCGGAAAAATTTATACCAATTATATCAGCTAGGCTGAAAGATATTTATATCAATAACTGGCAAGCCAATGTTATGTACACATCATCATTGAAATTTTATAGCTATTTCAAAACTGAATATGAACGATCATCTTATTTAGATATAATTGAAAATAGAAAATTACGCTCGTTAATTAGCAAAATAAGACTTTCTTCGCACGATTTGAAAATTGAAACTGGTCGTCACGAAAACATAGCGAGAAACGAAAGGTACTGTAAATTATGCACATTCAATGATATAGAAGATGAATATCATTTTACACTATGTTGTCCTTTTTATCATGAAATTCGAAAAAAATATATCCCAAAATACTTTACAAAAAATCCAAGTATGTATAAATTTGTTGAACTTTTAAATACATCTAACAAAACAATATTACTCAAACTGTCAAACTATTTTAAACAGGCTTTCCAAAAAAGAAAAACATATTATTTTGAAATTTAAGTATATCATACTTACAAACTTTTATGACTCTCACTATATTAAGTTACTTAAACATGAATATGTAAATTATGAAGACTCTTGTATCATGTTTGTCATTTCCATTTCATGCATATTTGTATTATTATGTTGTGACTATGAGCCTATGTGCTTAATGTCGAAATAAAGAATGTTATGTTATGTTATGTTCATTCGAAGATTCCCAAGTTTTCTAAGATTTCCAAATCTTCGAAAGTTCGTCAGCGAAGATTCGCCGAAAACTTTTTTTGAATTACAAATACGGACTTTGTTCGAAACAGTTTTATTTGGAATGAACTATAGGGTGTACACGTTTGGTCAATGTTACGAATACTTTAACGTTTATTTGAAAAAGTATGTATTGAGCATAAATATAGTCCGTTTGACTTCTATATGGACCAACTTTTTCATCAATTACATAAAATTGCGTTTGAAAAAAGGATCTGTATGTAGTAAAATCTTAATTTCAGCTTAATACCATTCCAAAAAATATTTTTTGAAAATAAAATGATTTCAAAATAATGATTTTGTCTATCTAGTTAATGTTAATTTTTTCGCATTATCCGTTCCTAAACACGAGGGGTGATGGAGGCTGTTCAATAATAAGAAAATGTCAACATATATAGTAAAACACGTGGTTTTATACTAAACTTTTGACAATTGAAATGTCTATATTCCTTATTTGGACATACTAATTAGCATATCGACGGTCAAGTCATCTTAAACTTAAATAGCACGTGATTTTTACCGTTAGTACTCGCCTTTTCATCAAGATTTCCTCGTGAAATTCCCAACTACTTCGTTTAATAATGCTTTTTGATTGGTCTTAACATGTAAATATAGGGTTCATCTGAGAATGAATAAAATCGATAATCAATTATCTGGTCAAAAAGTTTCTGGAGAAAGAGAGAATATACACAGATTTGATATCCAACGGTAGCAAAAATCTTAGACAAACTTAATTATATTGAAAAACTCGATTTTATAGTAAAACAGTTCACTTAAAATCTTACTCTTTTGACTCGGCCCCTATGCAAAACAGTACTATTTTTGGTTATACAATTCGCTGTTCCGTTTAATACAGTAAAAAGTAGGTATGAAATGCTGAAAGTTAACATGTAGACGGACGGACAAAAACATTATTTTACATTCAAAAATTCTGAAAAACAAAATTCGTCATGGTATGAGCTGGAAGAAATGATATGACAAGAAAAATATGCGTTTCATTTATTAATTTCTGATATTTTCGGCGAAATGTTGGTCCATATAGAAGTCAAACGGACTATACTGTGAGATTAAGTTGAATTCTAATCAGTTGTTTCAGAGATTTTTTTTGTATATTTCATCAAATGGGAGCATGTTTCAGTGAAGCGACACGCCGTAGAACCCATGTTATTAGCCTGATTAAAATTTAACGAAGAAATCTGAAAGAGCATGTCCCCTGGATCATTCCTAAAAGATTTGGTTGAAATCTGACAACCAGTTTTAGAGAAAGTATTTAAAGAAAAAGTCTTCGTCCAGTAAGGCCAATAAAGATAAAATAAATTCTCGGTTAATCGAAAGTTTGTTTGGTTAAAGCCTTGTTTACATTGGGCTTACGGAGCCCGTACGGCGCCCGTAATTCGCCGTAACCCCAAATCGTACGGTGCCCATGCGGCGGCATACGGTGTCCATGCGATGATCGAACGGCTTTGCGGGCGATTTTGTATATAAAATAGTTATACAAGTTTGTAAAAATCTCAAGACCGCACGGAGACCGTAGCCCGTAGACTCGTCAAAGTGGCATCGCACGATTGCCGCACGGAGATCGTAGGGCCACCGTGCGATGTTTTTTTTTTGTCTTTAATGGATTATCCTACGGCCCCCGTGCGGGCACCGTACAAAGATCGTACGGCGGCAGCACGATTCACAGTGTAAATAGTTGACAAATCGTATGGTATCCGTGCGGGGATCGCACGATTGCCTTGCGATCGCCGCACGGGCACCCTAATGATTCTCGTTACAGATTAATGAAAACCCGTGCGGGTATCGCAGGATTTTGTAAACACAAACGCCGTAGAAAATAAAATTCTACGATGTCAAAAATATTAATCAAGAAATCGCTTGCTGCGATATCGTAGGGCGACCGAGGCAAAAGTAAATTAGGCTTGAGCACTAATACTAAATCATTCTCTTTAAAAATTAATCTCAGCCAAGCTTGAACTATTTACATTCGTAATTGAATGTACTTACGCCATTTGTAATTTCGACCAATTGTCGTTGTGATGTGGTTGTACCGGGATGAGAAATATTTGATGCTCCATTCCGAAATTTTTGGCTGGAACGCTCTGCGATACCGAAGCCTGTCATTGCTTGTCATCGAAGGGCTGGTCTTCATTTTCCGGGTATCTTTATCAAAGACGGAATACGTCTGAGTGAAAACGCCATGGTAGCGAACTTATATAATTTTATAATATGATCTACGTCGCCGGAGTGAAGTAACGCCGTTGAATGTTTTTGATATTACACGAGTGTTATTACACTAGTGGAATAAGTATGCAAATGAGCCCGTATATCTCCACACTGGCACCGTACGATTTGGGGTTTTTAAATAGCGCTGTGCGGGCTCCGTTAGTAATATAAACTTTGCTTTATCAATGACGAAGATTTACTACTTAGATTCCAGATAAATATTTCAAACTTTGGAATTTTCATACAGTCTTGCTATATCAAACTTTATTTCATTCGATAAAATCTGCTCAGTGTGTTTTTGAGATATCTTAAGCCAATCTTAAATGCTCCAAAATCGTTACAACAAGTCGAAATCAATCGAAACGATCGACATTTCATTGAAATCGATCCAATTATTTCACGATTTTTATTTATTTATTTATTCCTTTTTGTCTGATGTGGATTTTTGAAACGACCGGTTTGTACACGAAGACAAAAAACCAAATCGGAAAGAAATGACATTTTTTTAATGAGGGTAATTAATTATCTCTAATTCCGTCCATTTTTTTTAAAGGAAAATAGCGTTATTATAACATTTCCCTTAGATTTCACTCAAAACTCGCTCAACACATTCGTTCAATTTCATTCCTAATTCGTCCCAAAATTATTCATTATGTCAATTTCACGATGTTGTTAAATGCATCTTCGGTTACGTATTCACTCCTCGCGAAGTGCAATGATCAGTTATTGAACGGTTTCTGACAGCGTTTATGTAATAAACGCCTTGTCACATTCTTTAGCAATCGGGAACCCTCGGCGATTCTAAGGAATAGACCTAAGAATAATCATTCGGAACATCACTCGGCTATTTCCGTTAACTTGCACAGACTCCAATGATGTACATGTACTGTGAAAAGGGGGTGAATATTGCACGGGAAACAATAACGGCGCAGCCATGAAAGCGCGTCAGAACTACACGCGGGGTTATATGACGTTACGAACATTTCTGAAGATGACGTTCCAAAAATAAAATCAACGAAAGGTTAAAATTGGGAATATTATAAGTAAAAGAACAAAACTCAGTGATTAACTGCGATTTCTTTAAAATTATAACATGCCAAAAAGATATAAACAGACGATCGGAAAGGATTCAAGGAATTGGTTATTCTTCAAACGTATATTGACTTAAGTACTAACAGAAGCCGAATTACCTATAAAATGATCCTAAATTACTACATTTACGTCCGGGGTACTTTCCAGTTTACTGAAAAGTCCGAGCAATGTTCCGAATGGTACTTTAGTTTAGTCAATGCTTAAAATAGTTATAATTAAACTTCCATTTATGGCGTTTTAATAGCAGTCAGCATATTATTTTCTCAACGTTTCGCGAACCATTTCATCTTGAATGTCTATCTGATTAAAACTCAGATAAACCTATTACCTACCGCTACGCCCCTGCCATCACGCAACGAAGGTATCATAGAGATAAAAATCCTCGCGATTCGGTCTCGGATTTTACACAATAAGAATTTGAACTTCCAGTGGGACATTATTTTTGTATTTAGATTGCACTGATCTGGTTTTAAAGGGTACACTTAAGAGATGAAGAGAGTATTTCTTTTTATTTTAATGGACGTATGCAAATAGAAACCTAATCACGCCGTGTGAATACGCGAAGCGGGTTCATACATAAGCGTTATTGGGTTTTTAAAGAATATTCTTTCATATCTTATAATTTAATACCATGAAGCAAAATGAACGAATTTCTCCATAATTAGTCATGTTTTTTTAAACGGGATCTCTTTGCGTGCAAGCTTAAATAAAAGCAAGTATCGCAAATTTGTTTAATTGAGAATAAAACCAAATATTCAGCAAATTAGAAGGCACGACAATTAATGAAAACCAACAATATTAAATTCTAACCGCTTTAAACATATTCACTGGATTTAGATTGCACGGATCCGCTATTGTTGTTTTTATTTAAAAGGGTTCTATACGGCTTTCAATATTGTTAACATCATTTGCAACGGCTGGAGAACCTAAAAATAGATCCCCTGTTTTTCTCGCACCAATACTACCATTTCATTTTTAGCTCCACTGGCTGAAAGCCACTGGGGCTATTGTCATGGCGTTGTGTCCGTCGTGCGTCCGTCCGTCCGTGCGTGCGTGCGTGCGTGCGGTCGTAAACTTTTTCTTTAAAAATCTTCTCCTCAGAAACTACTAGATGGATTTCAACCAAACTTCACAAGAATGATCCTTGGGTGACCCTCTTTCAAAGTTGTTCAAGAAATTTTGATCCAATGAAAAATATGGATTTAATGGGCATGGCTAATTTCCAAATATGGTAAAAAGTGACTTTTCTCAGATTCTAATTGATAGATACCAATTAAATTTTACATGTATGATGCTTGGGTGACCCTTTATCAGTCTACCAAAAAATATTGTGATCGGATGAAAAATATGCATTTTATGGGCGGAGGTCATTTCTCTAAAAGTTATATAATGGAAACTTTGAAAATCATTTTCTCAGAATGTAATTGGTGGATATAGACCAAATTTCACTGGAATGATCCTTAAGTGACCCTTTATCAGTCTACCAAAAAATATTGTGATCGGATGAAAAAATATGCATTTTATGGGGGGAGGTTATTTCTCGATGTGTTATATAGTGGCATTTTTGAAAATCATTTCAACATCAGTAGAACCCAAAATATCTTAAAATCTAGTCAAACCCTAGATATGCTATTTCAAGAATTTCAAGCCTGCGACTCAAGCCATTCATGGCTTTCTAGTTCCTATTCCAGCTGCTACCCCATTTTGGGTTTGTGATTATCCAACCTTTGTCTGTTAGTGGGAGACAAATGTTTGAAAGGATAATGTAACGAACCCCATGATTGTACATTGGGAGTTTTGTGCGTTAAGAAAGCGACCCACAGCTCGCATGTTTAATGGAACAATTTTGGTGTGAAAGCATACCAAATTGTGTGTAATCAAAATTTCCTTCATGGAGCTATGAATCCAATATTCAACTATTGAGAATACATGTTCTTTGTAAAAAAAATAACACAAGTTGATTCATATATCTATATCAAGAATTTAATTCAAAATAAGCAACAATAAATTCAATTAACAAAATAACTAATTTAGAAATTTCAAAGGATAGTAAAAGACGATACGAAAGAACGAAAGTAAGATATAGGAAATTTGACAGATATTCTTCAGGAGAGTAAAAGAAGATTCGAGTCAGATAAGATTAGCACTGTCTATATTAAGAAAGATATATACTTCAAAGTCTTTTCAGTCAATCAACTAGGATTAAAACAGTTTCTTTCCCAAAGCTCCTCCTCGAAATGACGGTCGTTGTTTGTCTCCTGCTGACCATGATTTAGACTTTACCCGGAAGTGACGTAGATCCTTCCCATGATTCTCGTGTAACATGGGGACGTAAGCTTGTGGTTTACACTGTACTTTATGAGTCTGGTAAAAGGCTTTGTATCCTCCTTCTAGTAAATATACTTCTGGGAAATTCAGTCGAGGGTAGTTTTCTTTGTTATTCTCGCGGTCAAGCTCTCGTAAAAATCGGAATCTGGAGAAAAAATAATTACAATTATAGAAATTGTTAAATCAATCATTACTCAGATTGAAACGCAGTTGAAAATTTGACTAGAGAAAATAACACTCTAGATAAGTATTTACCATTTTCTTTTCATCCAGCACATATCCTTTGAATGATATGAGGAATTTCGTACGCCATGAAGCGTCGCAAAAAAAACATCTTACAATAACGTCCAATGTTAAAACCATTAATCCCAGTCAATGATGAATTTAGATTTGCTATAAAATTGTCTTTGAAAGGCTGATGTTTTTTTCTTGGCAAAGTTTAACATTTCGAAATGGGTTTCGATGAATCAATTAAAGCAAAAAATGTAAATCACACTTACATCTTTGGACCTCTTTCAGATGAGAACTCACAATGGAAGATTAACACGTGTACTTCACCTTGACTACTTTTGTCTTGTTTATAAACTCCTGGATGGCATCTTTGGTGTACAAGTTGACCGCCCCGTCAATATGGCCGCCGTCGTATTCATACGGGTATCTACAGTCTATAACAGTGACTCGGTCTATATGGTGGTCATATTGTCCTTTTAATACATCAGACATCTATAAAATAGGAAAGAAATTTTAGAATAACTTTAATTCGAGCTACGAAGATATCGTATTGTAACAGGTATTCAAACGTCACAAATCTAGATATTTCAACAAAATTTTGCATTTCGAAAGTACGAAAAAAAAAAAAACAACAATAACCTAGCTTTTGAGATAGTGGACCCGATAGGGGTTCCGCACCTTTTCGGATCTTTCATAATGTTGACCGAGGTTTCCTTGTGAAAATCATTTGGAAACCTCGGTTAGCGCTATTAAAGTTCGGGGTGTCCGAAATGTTGAGACATTATTACGGGTCCTCTACCTTGAGGAAAAAGTATGTTTCTCTGATTTTACAATGTCCACCCCTTAATCACAATACAGCACAGCTTGTCATACATACGTAAACGTTGTACGAGTTCATAAAAGCCAAAAGGCAAAAGTTTCACTGAATCATAATTTACATTAAATTTTGTCATTTTAAAAGAGTATTTATTTTTTTCCAGTCTCCATCTATTTTCCCAAAACAGTAACATTTACCATGGAAGAGTTTATGCTGTACATGTTCAAAAAAGAATAACGAATCGTTACTTACTGTTTTCGGTGATATTGACTTCAGATCTTTATGTTTTCCTTCTATGGTTGGTAGACAACTAACACGTGATCCATCTGCTATCAAAGTGGAGTCTGTAGAAAGATTCTCAACAGCTCGGATAATGTCTAACATCGAAGATCTGTGTTCGGAGTCTACGGATAACGTCCTTCTTCTCTTATTTTTTGGCGAATTGATACATTGTGGTCCAGCTCTTTTCAATGTCCTATTTTTTGTATGAAGTACAGGTCTGAAAAGAAAATAACGGAACAGAATTATCATAATGTAACACTTTAAAACCATCAATGCGAGATATAAGAAGATCATTGTGTATAAAATCAAATGCCGGGTTTCAAACAATTTATCAAAATTATATTGTTGTTAGGTTTAGGTTTAACCCTATCTATTTTTAATCGATTAGGAAACAGGTTCTTTCGACTTAGATTGATCCCTCTCGATTCTGATTCCTGGACAATTCACCAGTACTTGTGTATTGTGGTTAACGTAAATTTTAAAGCGGACACGAAATATCATAAAGTATCACGTTTTGTGCATAAGTCGCTAAATCCGGAAAAGGAAAATGGTAATAACATACCTATTTTCGTCATTTATTATCCATCCTTTTCATGATATGTCCATATGGTCGATAATATTTGGAGCCATATTTTTCTAAACTGAGTTTCCAAGACTGAATGAAGGACAAGAGGTCGTGTCTGCTTTTATACCCTGCCGTCATTTTAACTTGAAATCTATTCACGTCACAGGTCAGTAAGTTTGACCTTAGAGTTGATTAAATCAAAACACGCTAATTGTTTGGTAATTGGACAATGATTGTTTTTTAATGTTTGATTGACAGGTGATCATCGGTGATCAATATTGTTTGTATCTCTATTAAACTTGGCGGCTATGATATAGCCAAGAGGTATCGTAAGTCCAAGCCATATATCTGTTGGTTTTATTGTTTCTTTACCCTTGAGCATGAAGTCTCAGAAATCATTATCTTTATGGCATCAATATTGTCCTAAACATCTTCACGAAAACTTTGTGTTTTTAGCGTTACCTCACACAACAAAACTAATCAAGGGAGAATTATTAATTTCCCATTATGCATGTCTATCGTTTTAATTACATTCATTCAAACTCATTTCCACCGATGGGTGTTATAGGTAAAAAATAGACACTAAATATTACAGCATTTGAGATCGTTTATAGTATAGTCCATGTCAGACAAAATCTCGCTTACTTCTTGTGCATTATCATATCGTCATGTCCCAATTTACACTGTAAATTAAGCGTTTCGTATGTGGAAATAAACGGAATTATAATAAATAACAACATCTATTCCGATGTTAACGACCTTTTTGACTGTGCTTTTTTAGACTATGAGTTGGTATGACAAGACATGATCATATTCTTAAACAAGTAATACATTTTCCGTTTTTGTTACGATTTTTTCTGTTTTGTACTTTTATCGGGGTGCAAAGGATAAGATATCTAGAAATTTACTTAAACTTGTCATACGGTGATTTGCTAAACGCCGTCTTTCCTAATTGCAATATATTAGGATATCAATCAATTATTGATAACACATCAATCTGTATCTATCAGTTACCCAGACCGCTTTGATGATTTTATAGACATAGAAAGGTGTTGACAATATCAAAACAATATCTCACATACATTCTGAGCAGAATTTATAAAACTAAATAAATATTGAATTAGCAAATCTATTCTCTGAAAGTGTATGGCAAAAATTTGGATTGGCATCTAATCACAACATGCTGTGCGTTATACACGATGGAGTGCTAGCGAGCGCTAGTGAAATGGTACAAAACACCTTTTTACAGTAATTCCATATACTGCATAGTAAAGTACAGGCTATCCCACGTGTTTTTCAAGACGAAATGCGCTCGCCAGCGTTTTGCTTTACCGAAAGCAGGATAGTTTTTTATTTGACACTAGGGTCAGTCGTACACGAATTCTTCTATCGTTTTCTAATCCCAGACGCAAAAATTCAAACCAAAGCATTATAAAATATGACCAGCCAAGTAAAAAATATCATCTGGTATCTTTATTTAATAACTGGCAATATACGAAATCAGATCAACCAGAGGTCAAAGAACGGCCGAATTAAAAAGAAATGAAAGGCTGAATGCATAATTACTAATCGGGGATGTGAAATTCCCATGCCCAACTTGTCCGACATGGGCTTTTCCACCTGTGGGCAAGTACTTTTTTAAGTCACTTGTCCGTGGACAACTAATTACCTGAGCAAATCTTGGATCAGGTTTTAAAAGATCTTGGAGAAAAGTCCTAATGTTTGTATCAAAGGATAGAAAGTTTTCCCTTTAATAAACAAAATGTTGGGTTACAGCATCTTCTTCATTAAAAACAATCTTTTCTCAATATTTATTAATCTAAAAGAGAAAAGGAGAAAAGTCATCCTAATGTTTGTTATAAAGGATAGAAAGTTTTGTATTCAATGAACAAAATGCTGGGTTAGAGTTTTTTTCATTAAAAACAACGTTTTCTCAATATTTATTAATCTATTTTTTGCGGACAAGTTCATTTTGATCCTGGACAAGTAGGAAATCAACTTAAAATTATCCATGGACAAGTGGGCAAAAGACCAATTATTGATTTGTGACGAAAAGGATGATAATGTATACACACGCATTGATGAGTTATAAACTCATAGAGGCGACAACCCCGAAAATCCAAATTCTGAAAGCCTGTTTCATTGCTCAGGAAAATTCATTAGCGCGTGAGTGCATATGCAATATTGCTCTCAGGAATTCCGATATGTGGATTTCAGAATTTTATCAAGAGAAACTCCGAACGTGGCTTTCCATTTGCTCTAAATGCTGCCTCAATCTGACTCAAAACCGTGGATTTTAGCGTCATTTTTTACTCTCATTGTAAGCTCGTTTCTAGTATCCCCGTTTTTGAGATAAGTTCTTTGGGAAAAAGAGTAAGTATTGGTACAACTTATAGAAGGTGTTTGTGTGGACAGTCCATAATGGCATGGGATGAATGGACCATAACACTGAGTTGCTAACGGGGGTTATATATGGTTCTTTCTAATTATGAAGTCGATACTCGGCTCAGATATCTTATTTTTGTGGTTCAATGGCATCACTTATCCACGAAAACCTGAAAAATTGTGACCAAGAGAGTAAAGATTTTCTGGTCATGACACATTACAATGCAGCCTCCCAACCCTGTTTGCACCTAACTTACAGTGCCAAGGGTTGTTAAAAACTCTGTTAAACCATACTATAGTCGAGTTATGATACCCTATGAGAGGTAAAAGTGTCTTTGATTTTAATGATGTAAATGAATCTGTTCAGTATAACCATGCGCGACGACGTTCCAAAATTCAACTTTTTGCTTCCGCCAGACTCAAAGGCTTTGCTTGATCTGATAAATGTCTACATGGTTTTTCGTTACCACCTTTATATGCAATATAACTCGACCAACGTTTGTTTCGTATAATGCATTCGATCTGTTGTACGAGCAGAAAACATGTTTATCATATTCAAGTGGATCTGCTCAAGAGAGTATGAGTTCGGGTATAAATTTTACCATAAGTGTGTATCTAGTGGCCAGTCGAAATCAAGTAAAGCTATTTGAGCAAATCTTTCTATTTCAGGACAAAACTATCTATCACTTTAGGTGATGCGTTATTTTTGTAGTTCAGTATATATATAAATTGGTAGAAAAAATGCATTTACGGAAATAATGAAACAAATAGAGTCAAGATTACTAGAATTTCTGTTATGAGGAAAATTCTGTGAAACATGGCAATAGTATTTATCAATATTGTTCAATTCGTCTTCTCACATCGCCCTTTTTTGTCACATCGCTTTTTTTTTAAATAAATATACCTAAACCGTTAAGAATGTTCAAAATTTCTGAGTCCAGCAATTCTATTAATTTGAACATACAATGTATTTGGGTTAATATAACAATATTTCTTTAAATATTTTTTTCGTAATTCTGTATAAGCTGGACATAAAAACAAAAGGGATGCCAAGTTTTGCCATGGTCTTAGTTTTTAAAATATAAGTAGGTTATCAGGTCCATGTTTTGTTTTTGTTGTTGTTGTTGTTTGTTTTGATTTTTTTTCTTTTTTTTTTTTGTTAGTTGTTCATTTTTAAATAATATACATTAATTTAATTGTGTCCATCAAGAATCGTGCACATTTGGAACACCACTCGGCTACATTCGGAACATCACTCGGCCACGCAAATGCCCGAGCGATGTTTTGAATGGATTCGTGCATTCTAAATACCTGAAAATTATTTCCGTCCTCAATGAAAACAAATTTTGAATGCGTATCTATTTTGTAAGCTTCCGCACAAAATATTACCCCCAAATATCTGTATCATTATGTCGATTATTGTACATGTTGCTTCATAGTATTAAATTATAAGACACGAAGAGAGAACCTTTTGATTTTAAGGAGGTATGAAACTAAAAAATTCACATTTGAGCCTGTGCGGGACCATCTGAGTAGTGCATGTAGAGTCGATCCTAGTCCTAGATCCTGGGTAGACGGATATTTCGTTTTTTTCCCATTCACTGAATTCAGAATAATAATTCTGCCTTCCTTTAAAAGAGTTTGTGAAATGCGTCCTCCGATTGAACTATACTGAGAGCGATCTCTTTTTCAAATGTTTATTATAAGGAATACCCAGCCTTGCGTTCAGGATAACAAAACGGCGCAACCAGTTGGCCAATTATGCCCCGCTTTGCACGTGCAGTTGCGTGCAAAGCGGGGTATAAATGGGTAACTGTTTGCGTCGTTTTGCCATCCTTAAGGCAGGGCTGATGTTCCTTATTCGTTTGACGGGTCACACATCACCGATATAACTCCACTCACGAAAAAAGAGACTTTCAATAAGTACAGTTAAGAACATCGTGAAATTGACAAGATGAATGATTTTGGAACGATTTAGAACCGATTTTGAACCAATCTCCTTTCCAAATGTTTATTATAAGGAATTCCCAGATGTTCCTTTTTCGTTTGACGGGTCAAATATCATCGATATAACTCGGCACGCGAAAAGGAACTTTTAATAAGAATATTGGAGTGGGAAACTAGGTGTATCGATTCTGCTCTGAATTTAGGATCACAAAACGGTGCAAACAGTTAGCCAATTATACCCCACTTTGCACGCAATTGCACATGAAAATGGAGGTATTATCGGCTAACTGTTTGCACTATTTTGTCATCCTGAATACAGGGCTGGTTAGGCAGTTCAGATTGATCAGCGTCGAATAATGCATATTTTTCTTTACCTTCTGAATATCAAAATGACCGTTTCACCGAAATTTCAAATCTGCTTCCATGTTGAACCTTATGGCCCCGCGTTCAGGAATCAGAAACCTTTGCAAATATATTAAAGTGTCACACGCTTTGCACGTACATGTATGCACGGATTATCATTTCTAAAACGTTTTCATTTAAAGCTGAGGACTTGTCCCTATGTTTTATTCTGGTATCTTTATCAAAATTGAATACGTTTTAGTGAAAATGCAATAATGGCGGACGTGTGTGTATTTTTTTTCGTATACTGAAAGGGGGCAATTGGAAACAAGAGCACTACATGCGGGTGTCAACTTTCAGCTGTAGGTATTGGATAATGCATTCAAGTGTAAGTAAAAAATGGACATAACTCTTACAAAAATACTTTCAGAGTTATCCTCGATAGTGTGAATAGCTCTTGTGATGATGAATACACATAACAAGTTTCATGAAGATATCATAAATAACAGGGGTGATAAGAAAGTTTAAGTTTGTCACGCAAACGCCAACATGAACGACGCCAAGGTGATCACAATACCTCGGGTTTTCTACGGAAATAGGCGATCTTAAAATGAGAAGTATTAGGATGCGAATTCTAAGTATTATCGAAAGTGCGTGTCGTTTGCAACTTTCTTATGAAGACAGGTTCGGATTTTCTTTACGTTCAAGAATTTCAAGCCTGCGACTCAAGCCATTCATGGCTTTCTAGTTCCTTATTCCAGCTGCTACCCCATTTTGGGTTTGTGATTATCCAACCTTTGTCTGTTAGTGGGAGACAAATGTTTGAAAGGATAATGTAACGAACCCCATGATATCCCATGATTGTACATTGGGAGTTTTGTGCGTTAAGAAAGCGACCCACAGCTCGCATGTTTAATGGAACAATTTTGGTGTGAAAGCATACCAAATTGTGTGTAATCAAAATTTCCTTCATGGAGCTATGAATCCAATATTCAACTATTGAGAATACATGTTCTTTGTAAAAAAAATAACACAAGTTGATTCATATATCTATATCAAGAATTTAATTCAAAATAAGCAACAATAAATTCAATTAACAAAATAACTAATTTAGAAATTTCAAAGGATAGTAAAAGACGATACGAATGAACGAAAGTAAGATATAGGAAATTTGACAGATATTCTTCAGGAGAGTAAAAGAAGATTCGAGTCAGATAAGATTAGCACTGTCTATATTGAGAAAGATATATACTTCAAAGTCTTTTCAGTCAATCAACTAGGATTAAAACAGTTTCTTTCCCAAAGCTCCTCCTCGAAATGACGGTCGTTGTTTGTCTCCTGCTGACCATGATTTAGACTTTACCCGGAAGTGACGTAGATCCTTCCCATGATTCTCGTGTAACATGGGGACGTAAGCTTGTGGTTTACACTGTACTTTATGAGTCTGGTAAAAGGCTTTGTATCCTCCTTCTAGTAAATATACTTCTGGGAAATTCAGTCGAGGGTAGTTTTCTTTGTTATTCTCGCGGTCAAGCTCTCGTAAAAATCGGAAACTGGAGAAAAAATAATTACAATTATAGAAATTGTTAAATCAATCATTACTCAGATTGAAACGCAGTTGAAAATTTGACTAGAGAAAATAACACTCTAGATAAGTATTTACCATTTTCTTTTCATCCAGCACATATCCTTTGAATGATATGAGGAATTTCGTACGCCATGAAGCGTCGCAAAAAAAACATCTTACAATAACGTCCAATGTTAAAACCATTAATCCCAGTCAATGATGAATTTAGATTTGCTATAAAATTGTCTTTGAAAGGCTGATGTTTTTTTCTTGGCAAAGTTTAACATTTCGAAATGGGTTTCGATGAATCAATTAAAGCAAAAAATGTAAATCACACTTACATCTTTGGACCTCTTTCAGATGAGAACTCACAATGGAAGATTAACACATGCACTTCACCTTGACTACTTTTGTCTTGTTTATAAACTCCTGGATGGCATCTTTGGTGTACAAGTTGACCGCCCCGTCAATATGGCCGCCGTCGTATTCATACGGGTATCTACAGTCAACAACAGTGACTCGGTTTATATGGTGGTCATATTGTCCTTTTAATACATCAGACATCTATAAAATAGGAAAGAAATATTAGAATAACTTTAATTCGAGCTACGTGGATATCGTATTGTAACAGGTATTCAAACGTCACAAATCTAGATATTTCAACAAAATTTTGCATTTCGAAAGTACGAAAAAAAAAACAAAAAAAAAACCAACAATAACCTAGCTTTTGAGATAGTGGACCCGATAGGGGTTCCGCACCTTTTCGGATCTTTCATAATGTTGACCGAGGTTTCCTTGTGAAAATCATTTGGAAACCTCGGTTAGCGCTATTAAAGTTCGGGGTGTCCGAAATGTTGAGACATTATTACGGGTCCTCTACCTTGAGGAAAAAGTATGTTTCTCTGATTTTACAATGTCCACCCCTTAATCACAATACAGCACAGCTTGTCATACATACGTAAACGTTGTACGAGTTCATAAAAGCCAAAAGGCAAAAGTTTCACTGAATCATAATTTACATTAAATTTTGTCATTTTAAAAGAGTATTTATTTTTTTCCAGTCTCCATCTATTTTCCCAAAACAGTAACATTTACCATGGAAGAGTTTATGCTGTACATGTTCAAAAAAGAATAACGAATCGTTACTTACTGTTTTCGGTGATATTGACTTCAGATCTTTATGTTTTCCTTCTATGGTTGGTAGACAACTAACACGTGATCCATCTGCTATCAAAGTGGAGTCTGTAGAAAGATTCTCAACAGCTCGGATAATGTCTAACATCGAAGATCTGTGTTCGGAGTCTACGGATAACGTCCTTCTTCTCTTATTTTTTGGCGAATTGATACATTGTGGTCCAGCTCTTTTCAATGTCCTATTTTTTGTATGAAGTACAGGTCTGAAAAGAAAATAACGGAACAGAATTATCATAATGTAACACTTTAAAACCATCAATGCGAGATATAAGAAGATCATTGTGTATAAAATCAAATGCCGGGTTTCAAACAATTTATCAAAATTATATTGTTTTTAGGTTTAGGTCTAACCCTATCTATTTTTAATCGATTAGGAAACAGGTTCTTTCGACTTAGATTGATCCCTCTCGATTCTGATTCCTGGACAATTCACCAGTACTTGTGTATTGTGGTTAACGTAAATTTTAAAGCGGACACGAAATATCATAAAGTATCACGTTTTGTGCATAAGTCGCTAAATCCGGAAAAGGAAAATGGTAATAACATACCTATTTTCGTCATTTATTATCCATCCTTTTCATGATATGTCCATATGGTCGATAATATTTGGAGCCATATTTTTCTAAACTGAGTTTCCAAGACTGAATGAAGGACAAGAGGTCATGTCTGCTTTTATACCCTGCCGTCATTTTAACTTGAAATCTATTCACGTCACAGGTCAGTAAGTTTGACCTTAGAGTTGATTAAATCAAAACACGCTAATTGTTTGGTAATTGGACAATGATTGTTTTTTAATGTTTGATTGACAGGTGATCATCGGTGATCAATATTGTTTGTATCTCTATTAAACTTGGCGGCTATGATATAGCCAAGAGGTATCGTAAGTCCGAGCCATATATCTGTTGGTTTTATTGTTTCTTTATCCTTGAGCATGAAGTCTCAGAAACCATTATCTTTATGGAATCAATATTGTCCTAAACATCTTCACGGAAAATTTGTGATTTTAGCGTTACCTCACACAACAAAACTAATCAAGGGAGATTTTATTAATTTCCCATTATGCATGTCTATCGTTTTAATTACATTCATTCCAACTTATTACCAACAATGCGTGCTATAGGTAAAAAATAGACACTAAATATTACAGCATTTGAGATCGTTTATAGTATAGTCCATGTCAGACAAAATCTCGCTTACTTCTTGTGCATTATCATATCGTCATGTCCCAATTTACACTGTAAATTAAGCGTTTCGTATGTGGAAATAAACGGAATTATAATAAATAACAACATCTATTCCGATGTTAACGACCTTTTTGACTGTGCTTTTTTAGACTATGAGTTGGTATGACAAGACATGATCATATTCTTAAACAAGTAATACATTTTCCGTTTTTGTTACGATTTTTTCTGTTTTGTACTTTTATCGGGGTGCAAAGGATAAGATATCTAGAAATTTACTTAAACTTGTCATACGGTGATTTGCTAAACGCCGTCTTTCCTAATTGCAATATAGTAGGATATCAATCAATTATTGATAACACATCAATCTGTATCTATCAGTTACCCAGACCGCTTTGATGATTTTATAGACATAGAAAGGTGTTGACAATATCAAAACAATATCTCACATACATTCTGAGCAGAATTTATAAAACTAAATAAATATTGAATTAGCAAATCTATTCTCTGAAAGTGTATGGCAAAAATTTGGATTGGCATCTAATCACAACATGCTGTGCGTTATACACGATGGAGTGCTAGCGAGCGCTAGTGAAATGGTACAAAACACCTTTTTACAGTAATTCCATATACTGCATAGTAAAGTACAGGCTATCCCACGTGTTTTTCAAGACGAAATGCGCTCGCCAGCGTTTTGCTTTACCGAAAGCAGGATAGTTTTTTATTTGACACTAGGGTCAGTCGTACACGAATTCTTCTATCGTTTTCTAATCCAGGACGCAAAAATTCAAACCAAAGCATTATAAAATATGACCAGCCAAGTAAAAAATATCATCTGGTATCTTTATTTAATAACTGGCAATATACGAAATCAGATCAACCAGAGGTCAAAGAACGGCCGAATTAAAAAG
Source organism: Fragum whitleyi (assembly GCA_948146395.1). Classification (NCBI taxonomy): domain Eukaryota; kingdom Metazoa; phylum Mollusca; class Bivalvia; order Cardiida; family Cardiidae; genus Fragum; species Fragum whitleyi. The sequence continues at coordinate 25,760,463 of OX411556.1, read as the reverse complement.
AAATGAAAGGCTGAATGCATAATTACTAATCGGGGATGTGAAATTCCCATGCCCAACTTGTCCGACATGGGCTTTTCCACCTGTGGGCAAGTACTTTTTTAAGTCACTTGTCCGTGGACAACTAATTACCTGAGCAAATCTTGGATCAGGTTTTAAAAGATCTTGGAGAAAAGTCATCCTAATGTTTGTTATAAAGGATAGAAAGTTTTGTATTCAATGAACAAAATGCTGGGTTAGAGTTTTTTTCATTAAAAACAACGTTTTCTCAATATTTATTAATCTATTTTTTGCGGACAAGTTCATTTTGATCCTGGACAAGTAGGAAATCAACTTAAAATTATCCATGGACAAGTGGGCAAAAGACCAATTATTGATTTGTGACGAAAAGGATGATAATGTATACACACGCATTGATGAGTTATAAACTCATAGAGGCGACAACCCCGAAAATCCAAATTCTGAAAGCCTGTTTCATTGCTCAGGAAAATTCATTAGCGCGTGAGTGCATATGCAATATTGCTCTCAGGAATTCCGATATGTGGATTTCAGAATTTTATCAAGAGAAACTCCGAACGTGGCTTTCCATTTGCTCTAAATGCTGCCTCAATCTGACTCAAAACCGTGGATTTTAGCGTCATTTTTTACTCTCATTGTAAGCTCGTTTCTAGTATCCCCGTTTTTGAGATAAGTCCTTTGGGAAAAAGAGTAAGTATTGGTACAACTTATAGAAGGTGTTTGTGTGGACAGTCCATAATGGCATGGGATGAATGGACCATAACACTGAGTTGCTAACGGGGGTTATATATGGTTCTTTCTAATTATGAAGTCGATACTCGGCTCAGATATCTTATTTTTGTGGTTCAATGGCATCACTTATCCACGAAAACCTGAAAAATTGTGACCAAGAGAGTAAAGATTTTCTGGTCATGACACATTACAATGCAGCCTCCCAACCCTGTTTGCACCTAACTTACAGTGCCAAGGGTTGTTAAAAACTCTGTTAAACCATACTATAGTCGAGTTATGATACCCTATGAGAGGTAAAAGTGTCTTTGATTTTAATGATGTAAATGAATCTGTTCAGTATAACCATGCGCGACGACGTTCCAAAATTCAACTTTTTGCTTCCGCCAGACTCAAAGGCTTTGCTTGATCTGATAAATGTCTACATGGTTTTTCGTTACCACCTTTATATGCAATATAACTCGACCAACGTTTGTTTCGTATAATGCATTCGATCTGTTGTACGAGCAGAAAACATGTTTATCATATTCAAGTGGATCTGCTCAAGAGAGTATGAGTTCGGGTATAAATTTTACCATAAGTCTGTATCTAGTGGCCAGTCGAAATCAAGTAAAGCTATTTGAGCAAATCTTTCTATTTCAGGACAAAACTATCTATCACTTTAGGTGATGCGTTATTTTTGTAGTTCAGTATATATATAAATTGGTAGAAAAAATGCATTTACGGAAATAATGAAGCAAATAGAGTCAAGATTACTAGAATTTCTGTTATGAGGAAAATTCTGTGAAACATGGCAATAGTATTTATCAATATTGTTCAATTCGTCTTCTCACATCGCCCTTTTTTGTCACATCGCTTTTTTTTTAAATAAATATACCTAAACCGTTAAGGATGTTCAAAATTTCTGAGTCCAGCAATTCTATCAATTTGAACATACAATGTATTTGGGTTAATATAACAATATTTCTTTAAATATTTTTTTCGTAATTCTGTATAAGCTGGACATAAAAACAAAAGGGATGCCAAGTTTTGCCATGGTCTTAGTTTTTAAAATATAAGTAGGTTATCAGGTCCATGTTTTGTTTTTGTTGTTGTTGTTGTTGTTGTTGTTTGTTTTGATTTTTTTTCTTTTTTTTTTTGTTAGTTGTTCATTTTTAAATAATATACATGTAATTTTATTTGTGTCCATCAAGAATCGTGCACATTTGGAACACCACTCGGCTACATTCGGAACATCACTCGGCCACGCAAATGCCCGAGCGATGTTTTGAATGGATTCGTGCATTCTAAATACCTGAAAATTATTTCCGTCCTCAATGAAAACAAATTTTGAATGCGTATCTATTTTGTAAGCTTCCGCACAAAATATTACCCCCAAATATCTGTATCATTATGTCGATTATTGTACATGTTGCTTCATAGTATTAAATTATAAGACACGAAGAGAGAACCTTTTGATTTTAAGGAGTTATGAAACTAAAAAATTCACATTTGAGCCTGTGCGGGACCATCTGAGTAGTGCATGTAGAGTCGATCCTAGTCCTAGATCCTGGGTAGACATATATTTCGTTTTTTTCCCATTCACTGAATTCAGAATAATAATTCTGCCTTCCTTTAAAAGAGTTTGTGAAATGCGTCCTCCGATTGAACTATACTGAGAGCGATCTCTTTTTCAAATGTTTATTATAAGGAATACCCAGCCTTGCGTTCAGGATAACAAAACGGCGCAACCAGTTGGCCAATTATGCCCCGCTTTGCACGTGCAGTTGCGTGCAAAGCGGGGTATAAATGGGTAACTGTTTGCGTCGTTTTGCCATCCTTAAGGCAGGGCTGATGTTCCTTATTCGTTTGACGGGTCACACATCACCGATATAACTCCACTCACGAAAAAGAGACTTTCAATAAGTACAGTTAAGAACATCGTGAAATTGACAAGATGAATGATTTTGGAACGATTTAGAACCGATTTTGAACCAATCTCCTTTCCAAATGTTTATTATAAGGAATTCCCAGATGTTCCTTTTTCGTTTGACGGGTCAAATATCATCGATATAACTCGGCACGCGAAAAGGAACTTTTAATAAGAATATTGGAGTGGGAAACTAGGTGTATCGATTCTGCTCTGAATTTAGGATCACAAAACGGTGCAAACAGTTAGCCAATTATACCCCACTTTGCACGCAATTGCACATGAAAATGGAGGTATTATCGGCTAACTGTTTGCACTATTTTGTCATCCTGAATACAGGGCTGGTTAGGCAGTTCAGATTGATCAGCGTCGAATAATGCATATTTTTCTTTACCTTCTGAATATCAAAATGACCGTTTCACCGAAATTTCAAATCTGCTTCCATGTTGAACCTTATGGCCCCGCGTTCAGGAATCAGAAACCTTTGCAAATATATTAAAGTGTCACACGCTTTGCACGTACATGTATGCACGGATTATCATTTCTAAAACGTTTTCATTTAAAGCTGAGGACTTGTCCCTATGTTTTATTCTGGTATCTTTATCAAAATTGAATACGTTTTAGTGAAAATGCAATAATGGCGGACGTGTGTGTATTTTTTTTCGTATACTGAAAGGGGGCAATTGGAAACAAGAGCACTACATGCGGGTGTCAACTTTCAGCTGTAGGTATTGGATAATGCATTCAAGTGTAAGTAAAAAATGGACATAACTCTTACAAAAATACTTTCAGAGTTATCCTCGATAGTGTGAATAGCTCTTGTGATGATGAATACACATAACAAGTTTCATGAAGATATCATAAATAACAGGGGTGATAAGAAAGTTTAAGTTTGTCACGCAAACGCCAACATGAACGACGCCAAGGTGATCACAATACCTCGGGTTTTCTACGGAAATAGGCGATCTTAAAATGAGAAGTATTAGGATGCGAATTCTAAGTATTATCGAAAGTGCGTGTCGTTTGCAACTTTCTTATGAAGACAGGTTCGGATTTTCTTTACGTTCAAGAATTTCAAGCCTGCGACTCAAGCCATTCATGGCTTTCTAGTTCCTTATTCCAGCTGCTACCCCATTTTGGGTTTGTGATTATCCAACCTTTGTCTGTTAGTGGGAGACAAATGTTTGAAAGGATAATGTAACGAACCCCATGATATCCCATGATTGTACATTGGGAGTTTTGTGCGTTAAGAAAGCGACCCACAGCTCGCATGTTTAATGGAACAATTTTGGTGTGAAAGCATACCAAATTGTGTGTAATCAAAATTTCCTTCATGGAGCTATGAATCCAATATTCAACTATTGAGAATACATGTTCTTTGTAAAAAAAAAAAATAACACAAGTTGATTCATATATCTATATCAAGAATTTAATTCAAAATAAGCAACAATAAATTCAATTAACAAAATAACTAATTTAGAAATTTCAAAGGATAGTAAAAGACGATACGAAAGAACGAAAGTAAGATATAGGAAATTTGACAGATATTCTTCAGGAGAGTAAAAGAAGATTCGAGTCAGATAAGATTAGCACTGTCTATATTGAGAAAGATATATACTTCAAAGTCTTTTCAGTCAATCAACTAGGATTAAAACAGTTTCTTTCCCAAAGCTCCTCCTCGAAATGACGGTCGTTGTTTGTCTCCTGCTGACCATGATTTAGACTTTACCCGGAAGTGACGTAGATCCTTCCCATGATTCTCGTGTAACATGGGGACGTAAGCTTGTGGTTTACACTGTACTTTATGAGTCTGGTAAAAGGCTTTGTATCCTCCTTCTAGTAAATATACTTCTGGGAAATTCAGTCGAGGGTAGTTTTCTTTGTTATTCTCGCGGTCAAGCTCTCGTAAAAATCGGAAACTGGAGAAAAAATAATTACAATTATAGAAATTGTTAAATCAATCATTACTCAGATTGAAACGCAGTTGAAAATTTGACTAGAGAAAATAACACTCTAGATAAGTATTTACCATTTTCTTTTCATCCAGCACATATCCTTTGAATGATATGAGGAATTTCGTACGCCATGAAGCGTCGCAAAAAAAACATCTTACAATAACGTCCAATGTTAAAACCATTAATCCCAGTCAATGATGAATTTAGATTTGCTATAAAATTGTCTTTGAAAGGCTGATGTTTTTTTCTTGGCAAAGTTTAACATTTCGAAATGGGTTTCGATGAATCAATTAAAGCAAAAAATGTAAATCACACTTACATCTTTGGACCTCTTTCAGATGAGAACTCACAATGGAAGATTAACACATGCACTTCACCTTACTTTTGTCTTGTTTATAAACTCCTGGATGGCATCTTTGGTGTACAAGTTGACCGCCCCGTCAATATGGCCGCCGTCGTATTCATACGGGTATCTACAGTCTATAACAGTGACTCGGTTTATATGGTGGTCATATTGTCCTTTTAATACATCAGACATCTATAAAATAGGAAAGAAATATTAGAATAACTTTAATTCGAGCTACGTGGATATCGTATTGTAACAGGTATTCAAACGTCACAAATCTAGATATTTCAACAAAATTTTGCATTTCGAAAGTACGAAAAAAAAAACAAAAAAAAACCAACAATAACCTAGCTTTTGAGATAGTGGACCCGATAGGGGTTCCGCACCTTTTCGGATCTTTCATAATGTTGACCGAGGTTTCCTTGTGAAAATCATTTGGAAACCTCGGTTAGCGCTATTAAAGTTCGGGGTGTCCGAAATGTTGAGACATTATTACGGGTCCTCTACCTTGAGGAAAAAGTATGTTTCTCTGATTTTACAATGTCCACCCCTTAATCACAATACAGCACAGCTTGTCATACATACGTAAACGTTGTACGAGTTCATAAAAGCCAAAAGGCAAAAGTTTCACTGAATCATAATTTACATTAAATTTTGTCATTTTAAAAGAGTATTTATTTTTTTCCAGTCTCCATCTATTTTCCCAAAACAGTAACATTTACCATGGAAGAGTTTATGCTGTACATGTTCAAAAAAGAATAACGAATCGTTACTTACTGTTTTCGGTGATATTGACTTCAGATCTTTATGTTTTCCTTCTATGGTTGGTAGACAACTAACACGTGATCCATCTGCTATCAAAGTGGAGTCTGTAGAAAGATTCTCAACAGCTCGGATAATGTCTAACATCGAAGATCTGTGTTCGGAGTCTACGGATAACGTCCTTCTTCTCTTATTTTTTGGCGAATTGATACATTGTGGTCCAGCTCTTTTCAATGTCCTATTTTTTGTATGAAGTACAGGTCTGAAAAGAAAATAACGGAACAGAATTATCATAATGTAACACTTTAAAACCATCAATGCGAGATATAAGAAGATCATTGTGTATAAAATCAAATGCCGGGTTTCAAACAATTTATCAAAATTATATTGTTTTTAGGTTTAGGTCTAACCCTATCTATTTTTAATCGATTAGGAAACAGGTTCTTTCGACTTAGATTGATCCCTCTCGATTCTGATTCCTGGACAATTCACCAGTACTTGTGTATTGTGGTTAACGTAAATTTTAAAGCGGACACGAAATATCATAAAGTATCACGTTTTGTGCATAAGTCGCTAAATCCGGAAAAGGAAAATGGTAATAACATACCTATTTTCGTCATTTATTATCCATCCTTTTCATGATATGTCCATATGGTCGATAATATTTGGAGCCATATTTTTCTAAACTGAGTTTCCAAGACTGAATGAAGGACAAGAGGTCATGTCTGCTTTTATACCCTGCCGTCATTTTAACTTGAAATCTATTCACGTCACAGGTCAGTAAGTTTGACCTTAGAGTTGATTAAATCAAAACACGCTAATTGTTTGGTAATTGGACAATGATTGTTTTTTAATGTTTGATTGACAGGTGATCATCGGTGATCAATATTGTTTGTATCTCTATTAAACTTGGCGGCTATGATATAGCCAAGAGGTATCGTAAGTCCGAGCCATATATCTGTTGGTTTTATTGTTTCTTTATCCTTGAGCATGAAGTCTCAGAAACCATTATCTTTATGGAATCAATATTGTCCTAAACATCTTCACGGAAAATTTGTGATTTTAGCGTTACCTCACACAACAAAACTAATCAAGGGAGATTTTATTAATTTCCCATTATGCATGTCTATCGTTTTAATTACATTCATTCCAACTTATTACCAACAATGCGTGCTATAGGTAAAAAATAGACACTAAATATTACAGCATTTGAGATCGTTTATAGTATAGTCCATGTAAGACAAAATCTCGCTTACTTCTTGTGCATTATCATATCGTCATGTCCCAATTTACACTGTAAATTAAGCGTTTCGTATGTGGAAATAAACGGAATTATAATAAATAACAACATCTATTCCGATGTTAACGACCTTTTTGACTGTGCTTTTTTAGACTATGAGTTGGTATGACAAGACATGATCATATTCTTAAACAAGTAATACATTTTCCGTTTTTGTTACGATTTTTTCTGTTTTGTACTTTTATCGGGGTGCAAAGGATAAGATATCTAGAAATTTACTTAAACTTGTCATACGGTGATTTGCTAAACACCGTCTTTCCTAATTGCAATATAGTAGGATATCAATCAATTATTGATAACACATCAATCTGTATCTATCAGTTACCCAGACCGCTTTGATGATTTTATAGACATAGAAAGGTGTTGACAATATCAAAACAATATCTCACATACATTCTGAGCAGAATTTATAAAACTAAATAAATATTGAATTAGCAAATCTATTCTCTGAAAGTGTATGGCAAAAATTTGGATTGGCATCTAATCACAACATGCTGTGCGTTATACACGATGGAGTGCTAGCGAGCGCCAGTGAAATGGTACAAAACACCTTTTTACAGTAATTCCATATACTGCATAGTAAAGTACAGGCTATCCCACGTGTTTTTCAAGACGAAATGCGCTCGCCAGCGTTTTGCTTTACCGAAAGCAGGATAGTTTTTTATTTGACACTAGGGTCAGTCGTACACGAATTCTTCTATCGTTTTCTAATCCCAGACGCAAAAATTCAAACCAAAGCATTATAAAATATGACCAGCCAAGTAAAAAATATCATCTGGTATCTTTATTTAATAACTGGCAATATACGAAATCAGATCAACCAGAGGTCAAAGAACGGCCGAATTAAAAAGAAATGAAAGGCTGAATGCATAATTACTAATCGGGGATGTGAAATTCCCATGCCCAACTTGTCCGACATGGGCTTTTCCACCTGTGGGCAAGTACTTTTTTAAGTCACTTGTCCGTGGACAACTAATTACCTGAGCAAATCTTGGATCAGGTTTTAAAAGATCTTGGAGAAAAGTCATCCTAATGTTTGTTATAAAGGATAGAAAGTTTTGTATTCAATGAACAAAATGCTGGGTTAGAGTTTTTTTCATTAAAAACAACGTTTTCTCAATATTTATTAATCTATTTTTTGCGGACAAGTTCATTTTGATCCTGGACAAGTAGGAAATCAACTTAAAATTATCCATGGACAAGTGGGCAAAAGACCAATTATTGATTTGTGACGAAAAGGATGATAATGTATACACACGCATTGATGAGTTATAAACTCATAGAGGCGACAACCCCGAAAATCCAAATTCTGAAAGCCTGTTTCATTGCTCAGGAAAATTCATTAGCGCGTGAGTGCATATGCAATATTGCTCTCAGGAATTCCGATATGTGGATTTCAGAATTTTATCAAGAGAAACTCCGAACGTGGCTTTCCATTTGCTCTAAATGCTGCCTCAATCTGACTCAAAACCGTGGATTTTAGCGTCATTTTTTACTCTCATTGTAAGCTCGTTTCTAGTATCCCCGTTTTTGAGATAAGTCCTTTGGGAAAAAGAGTAAGTATTGGTACAACTTATAGAAGGTGTTTGTGTGGACAGTCCATAATGGCATGGGATGAATGGACCATAACACTGAGTTGCTAACGGGGGTTATATATGGTTCTTTCTAATTATGAAGTCGATACTCGGCTCAGATATCTTATTTTTGTGGTTCAATGGCATCACTTATCCACGAAAACCTGAAAAATTGTGACCAAGAGAGTAAAGATTTTCTGGTCATGACACATTACAATGCAGCCTCCCAACCCTGTTTGCACCTAACTTACAGTGCCAAGGGTTGTTAAAAACTCTGTTAAACCATACTATAGTCGAGTTATGATACCCTATGAGAGGTAAAAGTGTCTTTGATTTTAATGATGTAAATGAATCTGTTCAGTATAACCATGCGCGACGACGTTCCAAAATTCAACTTTTTGCTTCCGCCAGACTCAAAGGCTTTGCTTGATCTGATAAATGTCTACATGGTTTTTCGTTACCACCTTTATATGCAATATAACTCGACCAACGTTTGTTTCGTATAATGCATTCGATCTGTTGTACGAGCAGAAAACATGTTTATCATATTCAAGTGGATCTACTCAAGAGAGTATGAGTTCGGGTATAAATTTTACCATAAGTGTGTATCTAGTGGCCAGTCGAAATCAAGTAAAGCTATTTGAGCAAATCTTTCTATTTCAGGACAAAACTATCTATCACTTTAGGTGATGCGTTATTTTTGTAGTTCAGTATATATATAAATTGGTAGAAAAAATGCATTTACGGAAATAATGAAACAAATAGAGTCAAGATTACTAGAATTTCTGTTATGAGGAAAATTCTGTGAAACATGGCAATAGTATTTATCAATATTGTTCAATTCGTCTTCTCACATCGCCCTTTTTTGTCACATCGCTTTTTTTTTAAATAAATATACCTAAACCGTTAAGAATGTTCAAAATTTCTGAGTCCAGCAATTCTATCAATTTGAACATACAATGTATTTGGGTTAATATAACAATATTTCTTTAAATATTTTTTTCGTAATTCTGTATAAGCTGGACATAAAAACAAAAGGGATGCCAAGTTTTGCCATGGTCTTAGTTTTTAAAATATAAGTAGGTTATCAGGTCCATGTTTTGTTTTTGTTGTTGTTGTTGTTGTTGTTTGTTTTGATTTTTTTTCTTTTTTTTTGTTAGTTGTTCATTTTTAAATAATATACATGTAATTTTATTTGTGTCCATCAAGAATCGTGCACATTTGGAACACCACTCGGCTACATTCGGAACATCACTCGGCCACGCAAATGCCCGAGCGATGTTTTGAATGGATTCGTGCATTCTAAATACCTGAAAATTATTTCCGTCCTCAATGAAAACAAATTTTGAATGCGTATCTATTTTGTAAGCTTCCGCACAAAATATTACCCCCAAATATCTGTATCATTATGTCGATTATTGTACATGTTGCTTCATAGTATTAAATTATAAGACACGAAGAGAGAACCTTTTGATTTTAAGGAGGTATGAAACTAAAAAATTCACATTTGAGCCTGTGCGGGACCATCTGAGTAGTGCATGTAGAGTCGATCCTAGTCCTAGATCCTGGGTAGACGGATATTTCGTTTTTTTCCCATTCACTGAATTCAGAATAATAATTCTGCCTTCCTTTAAAAGAGTTTGTGAAATGCGTCCTCCGATTGAACTATACTGAGAGCGATCTCTTTTTCAAATGTTTATTATAAGGAATACCCAGCCTTGCGTTCAGGATAACAAAACGGCGCAACCAGTTGGCCAATTATGCCCCGCTTTGCACGTGCAGTTGCGTGCAAAGCGGGGTATAAATGGGTAACTGTTTGCGTCGTTTTGCCATCCTTAAGGCAGGGCTGATGTTCCTTATTCGTTTGACGGGTCACACATCACCGATATAACTCCACTCACGAAAAAGAGACTTTCAATAAGTACAGTTAAGAACATCGTGAAATTGACAAGATGAATGATTTTGGAACGATTTAGAACCGATTTTGAACCAATCTCCTTTCCAAATGTTTATTATACGGAATTCCCAGATGTTCCTTTTTCGTTTGACGGGTCAAATATCATCGATATAACTCGGCACGCGAAAAGGAACTTTTAATAAGAATATTGGAGTGGGAAACTAGGTGTATCGATTCTGCTCTGAATTTAGGATCACAAAACGGTGCAAACAGTTAGCCAATTATACCCCACTTTGCACGCAATTGCACATGAAAATGGAGGTATTATCGGCTAACTGTTTGCACTATTTTGTCATCCTGAATACAGGGCTGGTTAGGCAGTTCAGATTGATCAGCGTCGAATAATGCATATTTTTCTTTACCTTCTGAATATCAAAATGACCGTTTCACCGAAATTTCAAATCTGCTTCCATGTTGAACCTTATGGCCCCGCGTTCAGGAATCAGAAACCTTTGCAAATATATTAAAGTGTCACACGCTTTGCACGTACATGTATGCACGGATTATCATTTCTAAAACGTTTTCATTTAAAGCTGAGGACTTGTCCCTATGTTTTATTCTGGTATCTTTATCAAAATGGAATACGTTTTAGTGAAAATGCAATAATGGCGGACGTGTGTGTATTTTTTTTTCGTATACTGAAAGGGGGCAATTGGAAACAAGAGCACTACATGCGGGTGTCAACTTTCAGCTGTAGGTATTGGATAATGCATTCAAGTGTAAGTAAAAAATGGACATAACTCTTACAAAAATACTTTCAGAGTTATCCTCGATAGTGTGAATAGCTCTTGTGATGATGAATACACATAACAAGTTTCATGAAGATATCATAAATAACAGGGGTGATAAGAAAGTTTAAGTTTGTCACGCAAACGCCAACATGAACGACGCCAAGGTGATCACAATACCTCGGGTTTTCTACGGAAATAGGCGATCTTAAAATGAGAAGTATTAGGATGCGAATTCTAAGTATTATCGAAAGTGCGTGTCGTTTGCAACTTTCTTATGAAGACAGGTTCGGATTTTCTTTACGTTTGTGACATGACGACAAAATGAAGCATAAGTCAAAATATCTGGCCATTTTTAGACTGCGCCGAGAAAACAAGCGGTGCGTTAAGGATGATAAAACGGTGCAAACTGTTTGGCCAATTATACCTCGCTTTGCACGTGTTCTTGGTGCAAAGTGGGGTATAATAAGGGACCAGTTTGCACCATTATGTCTTCTTGAACTCAGGGCAATGTAAAATGCCTTTTTACAGATTTTGTATATATTTACAGAGGTTAACGGTGCCATTCTGTTAAACATAGAAGATAGCTTAGAATCTTAAGCATGAAGCTATTATGTTTTACAGCCAATCAGATGGCCCGACACCAATTCTTCAATCGTGGGGTCGCTGACTTAATAAAGTCTCCGCAATATGACTGTCGAAGGCGTTAACCCCATTTTAGATAAACAAAACCTTCAATCATGGGGTCGCGGGTTCAATCGAGCCTCCGCAATATGACTGTCAACGGCGTTAAATCCATTTTAAACAAACAAAATAAATAATTCTTTGGTATATTTAGAGCACTCAAAGATAAGCCAGAATATTGAGATTGCTTCAACGCTGGACAGTGAATTTAAAAGATACCCGTTCAGAAATTCCAATTGAGATATCATCGCGTTTTGGCCTAGGTGTTTTTTACACATTAAGCATCGGAGCTCCCAGTCGGGAATTATTTCAAGACAGATTACAAATATTTTTGAACGGGATTTAACGCTTCTCTTTACTTTTTATTCAGTCATACCGCGGCGACTGGATTACCTAACAATGGATCCTTGGTATTTCTCGCAGCAGTACTACTTTTATATTCTTTCCTAGCCTCGAGCTGTTATACAATTTAGGTATACAATAATCACCCCCCCCCCTTTCCGCTTTATGGGACCCAACATTTCAGAAAGTATATGTGAGGAACTCATAATATCCAATGATTTAAGGTAGAGGACCCGTAATATTTCCGCAATATTTCGGTACTCATGAACTTTAGCAATGTTGACCGATGTTTCCTAATGAAAATCATTAGGAAACCTCGGTTAACACCGTTAAAGTGATTACTGCCGAAACGTTGCGGAACTATTACGGATCAACTACCTTTAGAGGCGGGAGTCTGATGCGCTACCTACCAGCTGGGTTAAGACTCATAGCTTGCATGTTACATGGAATTATACACATTTGTTGTATAATCGAAATTCGTTTATGCATGTATGAACCCAATCTTCAACCAAGCTGATTACGTGCTTTTAATAAACAAAGCTCAAGTTGAATTATATATCTGTATAAAGAATTTAATTAAAAACTAGTCAACAATAAATACAATTAACAAAATAATAAGCTTAACAATTTTAGAAAAAAAAAGATAGAAAAAGACTATACGAAAGAACGAAAGAAAGATTGTAGAATAAAGAAAAATATTCTTAAGACAGAGAAAGGAAGTAGTGAAAGAAAATAGTTCTTTTGGACAATCAGTTCACTTCAGATATTATCTGATATGATCAGCACTGTCTAAATTCATCCTCGGAACCCAGACGTAAAGTATCACGTGACTGTCCAGTTTTCGGAATGGAGCGTCTCTGTGTTACCGAGTATGCCTGTATTGAGAAAGCTATAAACTTTGACGCTTTTCAGTCCATCAACTAGGATTAAAACAATTTCTTTCCAAAAGCTCCTCCTATAAAAGACGGTCGTTGTTTGTCTCCTGCTGTCCATGATTTAGACTTTACCCGGAAGTGACGTAAATCTTTCCCGTGATTCTCGTGTAACATTGGGACGTAAGCTTGTGGTTTACACTGTAATTTATGGGTCTGGTAAAAGGCTTTGTATCCACCTTCCAGTAAATATACTTCTGGGAAGTTCAGTTGTGGGTAGTTTTCTTTGTTCTTCTCGCGGTCAAGCTCTCGTAAAAATCGGAACCTGGAGAAAAAAATGATTACAATTAAAGAAATTGTTGAATCAATCAATACTATGGGAACACAGTTGAAAATTTGACTAGAGAAATAACGCTCAAGATAGTCATTTTCAATATCCCTTCATCCAGCAAAAATCCTTTGAATGATATGGGGAATTCCGAAAGTCATCAAGCGACGCAATAAAACATCTTACAATAACGTCCAATGTTAAAATTATTTATTTCAGTCAGTGAGGAAATAAGATTTGCTATAAAATTGGCTTTTAAATGTTGAAGGTTTTTTGTTGTTGTTTTTTGAGTTTAACATGTCAAAATTGGTTTCAATGAAGCAATATAGCAAAGGAAATTGTAGATCATACTTACATCTTTGGACCTCTTTCTGATGAGAACTCACAATGGAAGATTAACACGTGCACTTCACCATTGACTACTTTTGTCTCGTTTATAAATTCCTGGATAGCATCTTTTGTGTACAAGTTGACCGCCCCGTCAATATGGCCGCCGTCGTATTCATACGGGTATCTACAGTCTATAACAGTGACTCGGTCTACGTGATGGTCATATTGGCCTTTTAATACATTAGACATCTGTAAAAGAGAAAAGAAATTTTAGAATAACTTTAATTCGAGCTACGTGGTTATCGGATTTTAACAGGTTCATGTGTCTTTAAATGTCACATATCGATGGCTCAGCGCGAAACAGTTGTAACACCCTATATGTTTATAGGGAGTTACAACCGTTTCGCGCTGAGCCATCAATGGGGTATAGATATTTCAACAAATTTTGGCATTTCGAAAGTTCGAAAAACAACCTAGCTATTAAGGAAAAGTCTGTTCTTCTGAATTACAAAGTTCACCCCCTTTTTCACAATACAACGCAGCTTTTCATGGATACGTTTATGTTGTATGAGCTCATGGAAGCCAAAAGGTACAAATTCCTATGAATCATAGTTTATGGTAAATGTTGTCATTTTGAAAAAGTTTTTTTTTTCTTTTTCCAACATCCATCAATTTTTCCGAAAGCAGTGACACTTATCATGGGTGAGTTTATGCTGTACATGTTCAAAAAGGAATAACGAATCGTTACTTACTGTTTTCGGTGAGATTGACTTAAGGTCTTTATGTTTTCCGTCTATGGTTGGTAGACAACTAACACGTGATCCATCTGCTACCAAAGTTGAGTCTGTAGAAAGATTCTCAACAGCTCGGATAATGTCTAACATTGGAGATCTGTGTTCGGAGTCCTCGGATAACGTCCTTCTTCTCTTACTTTTTGGCGGGTTGATACATTGTGGTCCAGCTCTTTTCAATGTCCTATTTTTTGTATGAAGTACAGGTCTGAAAATAAAATAACGAAATAGAATTATCATTATGTTACACCTTAACCATCAATGCGAGATATAAGAAGAAGAGCATTGTGTATAAAATTAAATGACAGATTTCAAATAACTCATCAGCATTGTATCATGAAACGCAATTACAGTTCTGGTGAACGTAAATTTTAATTCGAACACAAAATATCATTAAGTATCACGTTTTATGCATAAGGCGCTAAATCCGAAAAAAACGGTAATAACTTACCTATTTTCGTCATTTATTAGCCATTCTTTGCCTAATACGTCCATATGATCAAAAGTTTTTGGAGCCATGTTGTTGCTAAAATGAATTCCAGGTTTGAATGACGACCACTGAGGTTACGTTTGATTTTATACCCTGTCGTCATGTTAACTTGAAATGTATTCACGTCACAGGCCAGTAAGTTTGACCAGAGAGTTGATTATATCAAAAACAAAATAATTGTTTGGTAATTGGACAATGATGGTTTTTTAATGTTTGATTGACAGGTGATCATCGGTGATCAATATTGTGTATATCTCTATTAAACTTGGCGGCTATAATATAGCCAAGAGGTATCGTAAGTCCGAGCCATATATCTGTTGGTCTTCTCAGAAACAATTATCTTTATGGCATCAATATTGTCCTAAACTTCTTCACGAAAACAATATGATTTAAGGGTTACCCCACACAACAAAACCAATAAAAGAAGACTTTCCCTCATTATGCATGTCTATCGTTTTAATTACATTCATACAAACTCATTTCCACCAATGTGTGATATAGGTAAAAAATAGACACTACATTTTACAGCATTTGAGATCGTTTATAGCATAGTCTATATCAGACAAAATCTCGCCTACTGCTTGTGCAATATCAGATCGTCATGTCCCGATTTTCATGGTTAATTAAGCGTTTCGTATGTCGAAATAAACAGAAGTATAATAATGAACATTGCTTAACATCTTTTCCGATGCTAACGACCTTCTTGACTGTGCTTTTTCAGACCTCAGACTATTAGACGGTATGACAAGACATGATCGTATTCGTAATCAAGTAATACATTTTCCGTTTTTTGGTATTATTTTTCTGTTTTGTTCTTTTTTCCAAAGTGCAAATGATAAAATATCTAGAAATTTACTTGAACTTTTACATGTTTAACAAATACTATGTTAAAACTAAGTAAATGGTAGTCGATTTCCAGAAAAGGTCTACAAACTTGCTTATTTTTCAGGGTGTATTAATAGGCTTTGTTGTATTGCTAGTGTTGTTAGTGTTGTACCATTAATTCGAAAGGGAAGTGAGCATTATTGCACTCGAGTCATTTTATATACCTTTTATAGACATTAGACGGGGTTCTCGTTTGGAAAAAAGCTTTTATTCATAATTAAAGAACAATTTTTTGAAGGTCTTCCTTTGTTCCGTCATCTTTTTTTCTCTATGCGTTAAGGCAAAAAAAAAATCTCTAGAATTTTACTTAAACTTGTCATACGGTGATTTTCTAAACGCCGACTTTCCTAATTGCAATATAGAAGGATATTAATCAGTTATTGATAACACATTAATCTGTATCTATCAGTTACCCAGACCGCTTTGATGATTTTATAGACATAGAAAGGTGTTGACAATATCAATAAAAAATCTCTCAAACATACTGAGTAGATTTTATAAAGTCAAATAAATATTGAATTAGCAAATCTATTTTCTGAAAGTGTATGGCAAAAGTTTGGGTGGGCATGTGATCACAACATGCTGTGCGTTATACACGGTGAAGTGCCAGCGAGCGCTACTGAAATAGTACAAAACATCTTGCACAGAAAATCTATATTATATTGCATATAAAAGTAGGGGTTGTCTTACGCGTTTTTAAGACGATGGGCGGTCGTCGGCGTTTTGCTTTACCGAAAGCATGGTAGTTTTTCATTTGACACTAGTGTCAGTTGTACACAATTTCTATTATCGTTTTCTAATCCCAGCCGCAAATAAGTTTAAACAAAAAGCATTATTAAATATGACCCGCCAAGTAATAAACATCATCTGGTATCTTTGTTTAATGAATGGTAAAATACGAAATCAGATCAACCAATGACCGGTCGAATTAAAAAAAATGAAGGCTGAATGCACAATTCCTAGTCAGTGGTGTGTAATGCCCAAGTCCGACTTGTCAAACATGGACTTTTCGACTTGTGTGCAAGTATATTTTTCTAGGTCACTCATCCGTGGACAACTAATTACCAGAGCAAATCTTGGAACAGTACTTAAAAGATCTCGGAGAAAAGTCCTAATGTTTGTATCAAAGGATAGAAAGTTTTCCCTTTAATAAACAAAATGTTGGGTTACAGCATCTTCTTCATTAAAAACAATCTTTTCTCAATATTTATTAATCTAATTTTTGCGGACAAGTTCATTTTGATCCTGGACAAGTAGGAAATCGACTTAAATTTATCCATAGACAAGTGGAGAAAATTTGTATTTCCACACCCCTGACTAATACAAAATTTTCGTCCAAAGCTAATTGTTTCCACCTGGTTGGCATGCACTCCTTCAATGTTGGAAGTTCGTATATATTTCGCACGATCCGGATGGTTCTTTTTCCAAAGACGGGCCCAAAATCTAAGGTGTATTTAATGCGAGTTCTTTTTCCTCATAAATGCGTCGTAAATGTGACCAATCACAGGTTAAGGAAACAGCTTGAAACAAAGAAATATAAGTAGTATGTCAGGCGAAAGGGGATCGTCTGTCTGTGCAGGATAGTTTTCTCATGTTTCCTTGCACTATACCCCGTAAAAACTAACCGTCTTCTGGGGCATATGGGCATGTGCTATGGGGCATGTGCTACAGTAGTGACGATAAATAAACGGAAAACGCACACATGGACACATGGACAGTTTAATATATATATACAAAATGGTAGAAAATGTATTTGCGGAAATAATGAAACAAATGGAGTCATAAAAGAATTTCTGATATGAGGAGAATGCCCTGTAACATGGGACTAGTTAGTTATCAATATAGTTCAATTCGTTTTCTCTCTTCTTCAATGCTTTTTTTATAACATACCGTTAAGAATGTTCATATTTTCTGAGTTTCTATCAATTTGAACATGTTTCGGTTTTTAATAATATATTTTTTTCGTAATTCTGTATATGCAGTACATATAAAAAAGGTTGCCAAGTTTGCCAAGGGTCGAACTTTAGTTCTTACGTTCATCTAATCTTTTAATTCTAGTAGTTTCCATCAAGATTCATGCACATTCGGAACACAGCTCCGAGTTATTCGGAACACCATTCGGCCAATATCACTATCAACCTCGGATAATCAATGACGTGAAACCATCGTATACATGTACTTGAATAAATATCTTTAGATTCTTAAATAACGGCCGAAAAATCTTAATTTTTAACAATGATTCGTCATTCTCAAATATTAATTTTTCAGCCGTTTTTACTGTAAAAAATGTAAATCTAAAGATAGCGCCGGTTATTTCCGCGCTAGTTTTTCTTACACTGATTCCGCCTAACCAAATGAACATTCTTGTTACATACCAAACCGCCTTATATCCGAGGTCTCTTGCAGTTTACGGAAATCACCGAGCGATGTTCCGAATCGATTCGTGCATTCTAAATACCTTAATATTGTTTCTGTCCTAAATGAAAACAATTTTGAGTACGTAGCTATTTTGTAAGCTTCCGCACAAAATATTCCCAAAAAAATCTGTATCATTATGTCGATTATTGTACATTTTGCTTCAAAGTATTAAATCATGAGAAATGAAGAGAGAACCTTTGGATTTTGTGAAGGTATGAAACTAAAAAAAAATCTAATCACAATTTTTTACGGCATATTTTGTAAAATTAAAACCAACTTTGGCCATAACTTTGGATTGGTAAGTCATAGAGCCTTGATATTTCACACGTGCATTGCTCATGACAAGACCTTTACATGCATAACAAAGTCAGGGCCATTAATCTAGGTCAAGGTCATTTAGTTAAGGGCACTCATAGATGACATAAAAAACTTTACTTTTATAGATTTTAGTTGTAAGACACTAATGTTGGAATTGATATGAAGCAGCAGTTTTTGACAATCAAAAGACTTGAATGTAGGATTTCCATATTCATTCATCAAATCACTGTTCCGAAACAATGACAGTTACGGGGGCATTGTGTTTAAGAAACAAATCTTTGTTAGTTTTATACCTCCAGGAAATCGGCATATATTCTATTTATCTGTTAAATGAAAGTCTATTTCAAAAATATTTTATCTTGGACCGAGATCATAAAACCTTTGTTTAGAAGCTGAGAATTTACCCGAATTTCAAGCTGTTCAATTACTGGTTGATCACGACTAAGAGCATCTAAAACTAGAAGATAATGTTGCAAAAATACTTCGTTTTGCGTATATTGTAGACCAAATGGTGTTGCTATAATTTGGATTTAAAAAATCAATTTAATTATAATTTTTGATTCAAATATTTAATAAAATAATCAAATAATTGAGCCTGTGCATGAGAATTCCAAAGACTCTGACAAGCCTGTGCATCTGTACAGCCTGAGCAGAGTCTAAACTATGCGTTTAGTATATAGATGAGGTCTAAAAGTATCTATAGATCATCAGGTAACCTTATATTTACAGTATGTGGCTGTCTACACTACTCAATTTTTGCCCCTCACAAATATTTCAAATTGTAAATGTCACGCATGGGCTCAATTAGAATTTTAAATTTTAGTGATTTTGGCACTTTTTTAAATGGTTTGAATGAATGAATGAATGAATGAATGAATGAATGAATGAATGAATGAATGAATGAACGAACGAACGAACGAACGAACGAACGAACGAACGAACGAACGAACGAACGAACGAACGAACGAATGAATGAATGAATGAATGAATGAATGAATGAATGAATGAATGAATGAATGAATGAATGAATGAATGAATGAATGAATGAATGAATGAATGAATGAATGAATGAATGAATGAATGAATGAATGAATGAATGAATGTTTTTTATTGAGATATGTATATGTTTTACAGCCAATCAGAATGCCTGATTCTGATACACGAAAATAAAAATTGAATTACTGATGAGTAAAGCAAATCAGGGCTGGTGATACAGTTTGAAATTCAGGAGTCATTGACTCCTAATCCCTAATATTTTGGGGTCAAAATTCATTATAAAGGGATCAAAACAACAGAAAAGGCAAATTGTAAGTAGAAATTTACAGGTTTTAGAGTGAATTTACATATTCTTGCGAATAGTATACAAGATACATAATTGAAAACTTGAGTGATAAAGCCTAGTTTTGACCATAAGAATTTTTCTCAATGGGATGGGAGAAATTTAAAAGGGTCAAAATAGGATTTTTATCAGATTTTGAGAGGTCAAACCCCTTATATAAGGGTCAAACACTAGCCCTGCAAATCTGATAGAATCTAAAACAAGAAATCGTTTCCGACATTTTTCTCCCACAAAAGGGTTGACAATCGTAACCTTCATTGAAATAAGAGGCATGATGTTCAGAAAGGGGGATGTGGTACCGCATTCGTAACATCGCCCGGTCATTTCCGTAAACTGGAAAGTACCTCGTAAGTGTAGTGATTTGGGGCATTTTGTACGAAATTCGGCTTCTGGTGGTTCTTCGGTTAATTAATACGCTTGAAGAAAATCATATTTTGTTAATTCTTTTATGTATGTTTTATTTGTTCTATTTGATACCAGACGATGTTATTTTCTATGATGTTAATGTGCACAAAATCGTACGATGCCCTCGCGGTTTTTCATTAATATAAACAACAAAAACAACAATCGGGAAAATTGCAAGGAATTCACAAGGTGATCTCGTGGTCATAAAAATCAATGTTCATCTGGCATATCAGTAATGAATTAATAGCTCGGCTGTTTTCGGAGAAGAACCGATGTTTTGCCATAACCATAGCCTTGGTATCGTCGTCGTCGCCGTCGGTTCGTCGTGCGAAAACTTTCCTTGACTCTTTGTGACATCTCTAGCAACCTATAATACCAAGAAGATAACTCCAGATGCATTTTGTGCGAATTATCAAATTTTCAGATTAAACTTTCTGCATTTTGATAGAATTATGCCTGTTTGACTAGAATCGATATCCAAATATCCAGCACTAATAGAGGACGTTGACACCCGTAGTTTATGATAATATGGACAAGCGCGCTAAAATGGATCCTAAGTCAAAATGTATTGTTGCTATTGAGACAGCGACGTGAGCGCAGAATAACCAGGTTTAAAACTTTGAAATGCAATTTTCTTTTAATTCTGTCTAAACGAATGCTTTTGATTGGTCAATCGATGTTTTGATTGACAGCGGCGAGGTACACGTATCAATTTGGATTCCCTCTTCGAAGAAGATTTGATAGTTGACTCGTAAAATTTCAGCAACATTTCGGGACAAATGAGCTTTCACAATTTTAACCCAGGTTTCGTAATGAAACCATCAAGAAACCTCGGTTAACACTGTTCAAGTTCATGACTTCCGAAACGTTGCGGCACTGTTAAGAATCCAGTACCTTAAATCAGCAATTGCTGCACGTACCATTTTTTTTTTGAATATTTATAGCAACCAAAGATAAGACTAAAAGGGGATGAACGCCGGGTGGTGAAGTTAAACGATGCCCGTTCAGAAGTCCCAGTAACAGTCTAGAGAAACTCGCATTACGGCCACGGATTTTTATACATAAGGCAAATGAGCTCCCAGTCGGGTATTATTCTGAGACAGATTACAAAGAATTTCTTGATTGAATGGGTTTAACGCCGCTATTAACGTTTTTTTAGCCATGTCGTGGCGGCTGGAGTACCCTATACCAATGGATCTTTGGTATTTTATGAAGCAGTACTACTTTTATATTCTGTCCTAGCCTCTAGCTGTTATACCAGTTAGGTGTATATATATGATAATCCATCGACCCACTCCTACCTTTAATGGGAGACAAATGTCAGAAATTATTTGTGACGAACTCATAATATCCAAATAATTTAAGGTAGTAGACCCGTTATGGTTCCGCAACATTTCGGAACTCATGAACTTTCACAATGTTGACCGAGGTTTCCTAATGAAAACCATCAGGAAACCTCGATTAACACAGTTCACGTGATTACTTCCGAAACGTTGTGGAACTATAATGGGTCCACTACCTTAAGGGTTGGGAGTCTGGTGCGCTACCTACAGTGTTAGGACCTCGGCTCATAACTTGCATGTTACATGAAATTATAGGCTACACATTTGTTGTAAAATCGAAATTTAATTTATGCAGGTATGAACCCAATCTTCAACCAAGCTGAATACATGCTTTTCTTTAACTCTTCTTTCGGTGGTTTATCGAACATAACGGTAGACTATCCCTTGATAATCTCACCGGAAAGGAGTGAAATTATCAAAAACGTATACCCTGTTTTTGTGTGTTTTCTGACGTCATCTATGCGGGGCGAAATAAGTGACGTCACAATGAATGTTCCATAGCAATCACGTGCAAAATAACGCGCTTTACGAAAATATGTCCTAGAAATTTAACATTTTGTCTCATTTTCGCAATAAAGATATAGAATAATCATTTGTTTTTCGAGTAAGATCGATTAATATTTCATTTTGTTAACAACAAAAGCTATATTTTCACTCGTGGCTCCACCACTCGTGAAAATATAGCTTTTGCTGTTCACTCAATGAATATAGATCGATCTTACACTGAAACAAACGATCATCCTCTATTTAATGAACAAATTTCAAGTCGAACTACATATCTGTAAAAGAATTTAATTAAACACAATAAATACAATTAACAAAAAAACGTAACAATTTTAATGGATAGATAAAGACGATAAGGAAGAACGAAAGAAAGATTGTAGAAAAATGGAAAATATTCTTAAGATATAGAAAGGAGGTGGTGAAAGAAAACATTTCTTTGAGACAATAAGTTCACTTCAGATATTATCTGGTATGATCAGCACTGTCTAAATTCATCCTCGGAACCCATACGTAAAATATCACGTGACTGTCCAGTTTTCGGAATGGAGCGTCTCTGTTTTACCGAGGATTCTGTATTGAGAAAGCTATAAACTTTGACGCTTTTCAGTCCATCAACTAGGATTAAAACAATTTCTTTCCAAAAGCTCCTTCTCTAAAAGACGGTCGTTGTTTGTCTCCTGCTGTCCATGATTTAGACTTGACTCGGAAGTGACGTAAATCCTTCCCATGATTCTCATGCAACATGGGAACGTAAGCTTGTGGTTTACACTGTGTTTTATGTGTCTGGTAAAAGGCTTTGTATCCTCCTTCTAGTAAATATACTTCTGGGAAATTCAGTTGTGGGTAGTTTTCTTTGTTCTTCTCGCGGTCAAGCTCTCGTAAAAATCGAAACCTGGAGGAAAAATAATAACAATTATAGAAATTGTTAAATCAATCATTACTCGAAGATCACAGTTCTATACATGAAGTTGAAAATTTTACTACAGAAAATAACGTTCTAGAAAATAATTCATAATTTTCCTTTCATCCTACACAATCCTTAAATGAAATGAGAATTTCAGTACGTCATGAAGCGTTGCGATAAAACATCTTACAACAATGTCCAATGGTACGATCATTAATAATGATGAATTTAGATTTGCTATAAAATTGTCTTTCAAAAGTTGAAGTTTTTTTATTGTTTAAGTTTAACATTTCGATATTGGTTTCGATGAATCAATTAAAGTAAAAAAAAATGTAGATCATACTCACATCTTTGGACCTCTTTCTGATGAGAATTCACAGTGAAAGATCAACACGTGTACTTCATCATTGGCTACTTTTGTCTTGTTTACAAAATTCTGGATGGCATCTTTGGTGTACAAGTTGACTGCCCCGTCAATATGGCCGCCGTCGTATTCATACGGGTATCTACAGTCTATAACAGTGACTCGATCTATATGGTGGTCATATTGGCCTTCTAATACATCAGACATCTGTAAAATGGTAATGAAGTTAAAATACAATTCGAGCAACGTGATTATCGGATTTGAACAGGTTAATGTGTCTTCAAAAGTTACCAATGTTCTAGATATTTCAACACATTTTGGCATTTCGAGAGTACGAAAAACAACATAGCTAAGACGGAAAAATCTGTTTTTCTGTATTACAATGTTTACCCTCTTTTTCACAATGCAGCACAGATTGTCATGGATACGTGTATGTTGTATGAGCTCTTTGAAAGCCAAAAGGTAAAAATTCCTGTGAATCATAGTGACGGTAAATTTTGTCGTTTTGAAAAAGTTTTTTTCCCTTTTTCCAACATCCATCTATTTTTCCCAAAACAGTGACACCTATCATGTGTGAGTTTATACTGTTCATGTTCAAAAAGGAAAAACGGATGGTTACTTACTGTTTTCGGTGAAATTGACTTCAAGTCTTTATGTTTTCCTTCTATGGTTGGTAGACAACTAACACGTGATCCATCTGCTATCAAAGTGGAGTCTGTAGAAAGATTCTCCACAGCTCTGATAATGTCTAACATTGGAGATCTGTGTTCGGAGTCCTCGCATAAGGTCCTTCTTCTCTTACTGTTGGGAGAATTGATAAGTTGTGTTCCAGCTCTTTTCAATGTCCTATTTTCTGTATGAAGTACAGGTCTGAAAATAAAATAACGAAAGAGAATTATCATTATGTTACACCTTAACCATCAATGCGAGATATAAGAAGAAGAGCATTGTGCATAAAATCAAATGCCAGATTTCAAATAACTCATCAGCATTGTATCATGAAACGCAAGTACAGTTCTGGTGAACTTAAATTTTAATTCGAACAAAAAATATCATTAAGTATTACGATTTATGCATAAGGCGCTAAATCCGAAAAAAAAACGGTAATAACTTACCTATTTTCGTCATTTATTAGCCATCCTTTGCCTAATACGTCCATATGATCGATAGTATTTGGAGCCATGATGTTGCTATAATGAATTCCAGGATTGAATGACGACCACTGAGGTTACGTTTGATTTTATACCCTGTCGTCAAGTTTACTTGAAATGTATTCACGTCACAGGTCAGTAAGTTTGACCAGAGAGTTGATTATATCAAAAACACACTAATTGTTTGGTAATTGGACAATCATTGTTTTTTAATGTTTGATTGACAGGTGATCATCGGTGATCAATATTGTTTATATTTCTATCAAACTTGGCGGCTATGATGTAGCCAAAAGGTATCGTAAGTCCGGGCCATATATCTGTTGGTTTTATTGTTTCTTTACCCTTGAGCATGAAGTCTCAGAAACCATTATCTTTATGGCATGGATACTGTCCTAAACTTCTTCAAGAAAACTCTCTGTAAAAATATGTATTGTCTCCACCCTATTCTATTGTTTAGGCTACAAACGTTTTGTACGTTTAATGCTAATAAAGTATATGTTATGTTATGTTATGTTATGTTTAGTTTTAATTATATCTTTACCCTTGAGCATGAAATCTCAGAAACCATTATCCTTATGGCATCAATATTATCCTAAACTTCTTCACGAAAACTTTATGATTTAATGGTTACCTCACACAACAAAACTAATCAAGAAGATTATTTTCCCCCATTATGCATGCCTATCGTTTTAATTACTTTCATTCCAACTCATTTCCACCAATGGGTGCTTATAGGTAAATGTACGGCAAAACAAATAGACACTTAATTTTACAGCATTTGATATCGTTTATAGCAAAGTCCACGTCATACAAAATCTCGCTTACTTCTTGTGCAATATTGGTTCGTCAGGTCCCGATTTACATGGTAAATAAAGCGTTTCGTATGTCGAAATAAACGGAATTGTAATAATGAGCATTGCAATACTTTTATTCCGAAATTTATGGCCTTCTTTACTATGCTTTTTTGAGACGATTAGTTGGTATGACAAGACATGATCATATTCGTCAACAAGTAATACATTTTCCGTTTTTGTTACTATTTTTTTCTGTTTTGTATTTTTTTCGGAGTGCAAAGGATAAAATATCTAGAAATTTACTTGAACTTGTCATATTGTGATTTGCTAAACGCCGTCTTTCCTAATTGCAATATAGAAGGATATTAATCAGTTATTGATAACACATCAATCTGTTTCTATCAGTTACCCAGACCGCTTTGATGATTTTATAGACATAGAAAGGTGTTGACAATATCAATAAATATCTCACAAATAAACTGAGCAGAATTTATAAAATCAAATAAATATTGAATAAGAAAATTTATTTTCTGAAAGTGTATGGCAAAAGTTTTGATGGGCATGTGATCACAGCATGATTCGCGTTATACACGACGAAGTGCCAGCGAGCGCTAATGAAATAGTACAAAACACCATGTTCTGTAATTCCATATATTGCATAGTAAAGCACAGGTTATCCAACGCGTTTTTCAAGACGAAAGGCGCTCGCCAGCGTTTTGCTTTACCGCAAAAACAGCGTTTAGTTTTTCATTTGAAACTAGGGTCCATTGTACACAATTTCTACTATCGTTTTCTAATCCCAGCCGCAAAAAAATCAAACAAAACCATTATAAAATATTACTCGTCAAGTATAAGATATCATCAGGTATCTATATTTAATAAATGGTAAAATACGAAATCAGATCAACCAGAGGTCTATGAACGGTCGAATTAAAAAATAAAACGCTGAATGCATTATCCTAGTCAGGGGTTTGGAATTCCAGTGTCCGACTTTTCCTACATGGGCTTTTCCACCTGCGGGCAAGTACATTTTTCTAGGCCACTTGTCCGTGGACAAATAATCACCTAAGCAAATCTTGGAACAGTACAAAAAAAGAGAAATAGGAGGAATCTCATCATAATGCTTGTATTAAAGGATAGAATGTTTTGTATTTAATGAAGAAAATGACGGGCTACATTATTTTCTACATTAAAAATCAATGTTTTCTAGATATTATTAATCTAATTTTTTTTTCGGACAAGTTCATTTTGATCCTCGACAAGTAGGAAATCGACTTTAAATTGTCCGTGGACAAGTGGATAAAATTCGTATTTCCACATCCCTGCTTATACAAAATTTCGTTCAGAGCTAAAGGTTTCCACCCGGTTGGCATGCGCGACTCCTGCAATCTTATATATTTCGCATGATCCGGATGGTTCCTTTTTCCAAGACGAGTCTAAAAACTAAAGTTCATCTGAGGTGTCTTTAATGCGATTTTTTTCCTCATAAATGCGTCGTAAATGTGACCCGCCACAAGTAAAGGAAACACCTTGGGAAAAAAATATAAGAGGAACGTCAGGCAGAAAGGAATCTTGTGTCTGTGCAGGCTGAAAAGGGTCGAAACTTTTCAAAATCGGCCGATTTTCTTTTTCTTAATTGAACATTCTACCTTATTATAAAAGTTCTTTGGAAATCCGACCTCTGATTGACTTCTTCTAGACCCAATTTCGTTTAAAAATATTTATTTCACGAAATTCCCGGATGGTTCCTATTCGTTTGACGGGTGACAATCATTGATACTGAAAAGAACAGAACAGAACATAATCTTTATTGAACATTTTTTTCTTGAATACATATGGTTCATCGTCGAAGTACATACATATAAAATGACATTCATAGGTATGGACTTTTTTGGCAGCCCGATTAGCTTAGTTGGTAGAGCACCGGAATTCAAAACTATTGAAGTTCGACTGCTCGGGTTCGGTTCCCGGGCTTGCACACTAACAAACTAATCGTATTTCGGATGGGACGTTAAACCGAAGTCCCGTGAGACGGTGCTTTAAAGAACCACGGCGGATATCAGCAGTAGTTTCGTCATGTGTCTTTGCACTTTCTCCGGCGATAAATAAACGGAAATACACACACATGGACAGTTTTCTACATACACAAAATGGTAGAAAAAATGTATTAGCGGAAAATGAAACAAATAGAGTCTTACTAGAATTTTTGTTATAAGGAAGATGAAGACGATTCCATTGAGATGATGCGTGGCAGAATTCCATATTTAGTTACTACTGAAGAAGCAACTTTAATTTTTGACTTACGAAAAAAATGATCGTAACGTATTTAGTAAAACTGGCCCTGGATTTTTTCTAAATTGTTGTTCATCTATTAATTTAATCCTGGTAGTTTCCATCAAGATTCCTGCATTCTAAATACCTAAAAATTGTTTCCGTCCTCAATGAAAACAATTTTGAGTACGTAGCTATTTTGTAAGCTTCTGCACAAAATGTTCCACCAAATCTGTATCATGTCGATTATTGTACATTTTGCTTCAAAGTATTAAATTATAAGAAATGAAGAGAGAACCTTTTGATATTATGAAGGTATGAAACTAAAAAAAATCTAATCACAATTTTTTACGGCATATTTTTTTAAAATTAAAACAAACTTTGGCCATAACTTTGGATTGGTAAGTCATAGAGCCTTGATATTTCACACGTGCATTGCTCATGACAAGACCTTTACATGCATAACAAAGTCAAGGTCATTGATCAAGGTCAAGGTCATTTAGTTAAGGGCACTCATAGATGACATAAAAACTTTACTTTTATAGATTTTAGTTGTAAGACACTAATGTTGGAATTGATATGAAGCAGCAGTTTTTGACAATCAAAGGACTTGAATGTAGGATTTCCATATTCATTCATCAAATCACTGTTCCGAAACAATGACAGTTACGTGGGCATCGTGTTTAAGAAACAAATCTTTGTTAGTTTTATACCTCCAGGAAATCGGCATATATTCTATTTATCTGTTAAATGAAAGTCTATTTCAAAAATATTTTATTTTGGACCGAGATCATAAAACCTTTGTTTAGAAGCTGAGAATTTACCCGAATTTCAAGCTGTTCAATTACTGGTTGATCACGACTAAGAGCTTTTAAAACTAGAAGATAATGTTGCTAAAATACTTCCGTTTTGTGTTTATAGTAGACCAACTGGTTTTGCTATAATTTGAATGTAAAAAATTCAATTTAATTATAATTTTTTATTCAAATTTAATTGGGCCTGTGCATGAGATTTTCAAAAACTCTGACTAGCCTGTGCATCTGCACAGCCTGATAAGAGTCTAAACTATGCGTTTAGTAGATAGGTGAGGTCTAAAAGTATCTGTAGATCATCAGGTTACTTTATATTTACATTATGTGGCTGTCTACACTACTCAATTTTTGCCCCTCACAAATATTCAAATTGTAAATGTCACGCACGGGCTCAATTAGAATTTTGTATTTTAGTGATTTTGGCACTTTTGAATGGTTTGATGGAGTCTTGAATGAATGAATGAATGAATGAATGAATGAATGAATGAATGAATGAATGAATGAATGAATGAATGAATGAATGAATGAATGAATGAATGAATGAATGAATGAATGAATGATTGAATGAATGAATGAATGAATGAATGAATGAATGAATGAATGAATGAATGAATGAATGAATGAATGAATGAATGAATGAATGAATAATTGATTGAATGGATGAATGAATGAATGAATGAATGAACGAACGAACGAACGAACGAACGAACGAACGAACGAATGAATGAATGAATGAATGAATGAATGAATGAATGAATGAATGAATGAATGAATGAATGAATGAATGAATTAATTAATGAATTAATTAATTAATGAACTGCATGTACTTTGTTGAGCTATGTATATGTTTTACAGCCAATCAGAATGCTTGATTCTGATACACGAAAATAAAAATTGAATTACTGATGAGTGAAGCAAATCAGGGCTCGTAATACAGTTTGAAATTCAGGAGTCATTGACTCTTAATTCCTAATATTTTGGGGTCAAAATTCATTATAAAGGGGTCAAAACAACAGAAAAGGCAAATTGTAAGTAGAAATTTACAGGTTTCAGAGTTAATTTATATATTCTTGCAAATAGTATACAAAATACATTATTGAAAATTTGAGTGATAAAGCTTAGTTTTGACCATAATACTTTTTCTCGATGGGGTGGGAGAAATTTCAAAGGGTCAAAATAGGATTTTTTCATATTTTTTGGGGGGGGGGTCAAATCCCTTATTTAAGGTTCGAACACTAGCCCTGCAAATCGTAACCATCAGCGTGTTGCTCAGAAGGGGAATTGGTACCGCATTCGTAACATGGCCCGGTCATTTCCGTAAACGGGAAAGTACCTCGGACGTAAGTGTAGTGATTTTGGGTCATTTTTTACGAAATTCGGCTTCTAGTGAGGCTTCGGTTAATCAATACGCTTGAAGAAAATCATATTTTGTTAATTCTTTCCGATCGTCTCTGGAGATCGTACGGACATATCATAATTTGTTAACAAAACGCATTAAAATACTGCGTTTTGTTATCAAATTATAGTATGGCTCCTTTTATTCTTTCGTCGATTCTTTTTTATGCAACGTCACCCATAGCGGGGTGTTGATGTTTGTGACGTCATATAAATCCACGTGCGAAATTATGCGCTTTCGTGGCATCGCCCGTATTATTCCCGGGGTATATTCCGTAGAATCGCCGAAGGTTCTGAAATGATGGTACCGGTGTGAGAAATGTTAGGTGCTCAATTTCCCATATGACTGAATTACTGTTAAAAATGGCGTTAAGCTTCATTCAATCGTATTTCCTCAAACCTGATTTTCATTTGTCTATGACGCACTTCGACATCGTATCCTATCATTGCATGCTATAATTGACACCGATCGTACGGCGTTCTTGTTAGCAGATTCTTTGCAGTTTTTCATGAACATATAAGAAAAAATACTGGAGGTGACATAGTGAGGATTACATGGCTATCGCAAGGTGATCACGTGGTCAATGTAAGGAAAGGTCCCCGCAAGGAGACCGTAAGATAAGTCAACTAAGACCAGTTATGGCTATCGCGCGGGAACTTTGGATAATGCGATTAAAGTTAACCAAAGAAGAAAAAAAAAACACATTGTGTTGTCCGCTTGGTGCGATATCTGCAAGGCAACCTTGCGATGTTTTTAACGTTACCGACTTCCAAGCAAAGTTGCCCTCCGCCATAACGCATCATATTCAAAACATTCAAACATAGGGTTACGGGTTCGATCTCCGACGTCGACACATACTTTTCAAAAAATTGTCTCCCAACAAAAGGTGCATAATCGTTTCTCTAATTTGGATAGAAAGCTGTATATTAGGAAATGAAGTACTTGTGGTATTAGCCCGAGAAATACCAGGAATCAATTGTTAGATGTTTAAAAGCCGCTACCACATGACTGCCGAGTAAACCCAATTTTAACTAAAAAGAAATAACGCGGCATTGTAATTCTTACAAACGCGTATTACTTTTTACTATTCGAAATCGTAAGGTCTACGATCCCTGAAAACCGTGCCATTATCTCACCCGGACACGGAATATCTCCACAAGGGCATCGTACGATTCGGGGACAACGGGTATTTACCGGGCGTTATACGGGCTCCGTAAGGAACATAAACTTTGCTTTAGAAATGACAAGATTTTCAGTCTTACTTTCTCTATAAATATTTTGTTTTTATTAGAAATCTTTATACAAAGTCTTACAATATCAATATTTATTTATTTTTATAAATTCTGCTCAGTATGTTTGTGAGATATTTTATTGATATTGTCAACACCTTTCTATGTCTATAAAATCATCAAAGCGGTCTGGGTAACCGATAGATACAGATTGATCTGTTATCAATAACTGATTAATATCCTACTATATTGCAATTAGGAAAGACGGCGTTTAGCAAATCACCGTATGACAAGTGCGTGTAAAATTCTAGAGTAATTTTTTCTTAACGTATAGAGAAAAATAAAACGAAAGAACAAAGAAAGACCTTTAAAAATATGTTCTTTAATTATGAATATAATCTTTATCTTTCCAAACGATACAATGCATTTGTTTAAAAACAGAACTACCATTTACTTGGCAAAGTGCTACTGAACTTTAAGTCTTATTGGTGAATTGCTCAGTTAGGCGAAGAGAATAAATTGAGTGCTAAACGCGAGACAGAAAATAAAGAATACAAAAATGAAAAGTTTATTAGATCTTTCGGATTTTCATTTTCTTATTATTAGTGTTTGTTCTTCTTGTCGTTTCAAATAATCTAAAATCATAAAATTTGAACATATAACGTTAGGTCAATATTGATGCCATAAAGATAATCGTAGACCTATGTGAAATAGCAGCTGGAGGCTAGGAAAGGATGTGGTGGTTGTACTGGTGAGAGAAATACCAGGAAACTATCGTTAGGTGCTCCAGCCGCCGCGATATAACTGAAAAAATGTTGAAAGCGGCGTTAAACTCCATTCAATCAATCAATCAATAAATATTTATTTGTTTGCTTGTGTATGCATTTATTTGTGTTAATATATGTGTATGCATACATGCTTATGCGATTATGTATGCATGTATGTGTGCGCAATTCAATTCCTTGTATTTCGCTTTCGAGACAAGGAAACTCTCTTTTGTCGTATTATATGTTAAAAAACCCGCCTTGCTTTCTACACCCTCGATTTCTACGTGAACTGTGGTAATTGTCTGGTGATGGATCACAGTTCTCGTCTTTCGAATCTGTCCGATGGGTGTAGATTTGCAATGTGGCTTATTTGTTTGTCTCCCTGTTTTGTGTTTTGCTGCTCGTTCTGTATATATTTACTTGTTATTTCTTTTCGTAACGTTATTCTGCCCTTCGTTATCATGACATTCGCTTCCTGTCCCTAAAAAGAGCTCTCTAACATAACTCTACAATCTCCAACAATCAGTAATGGATCACCTCTTAAAGACTAATCCATCTTCCTAGAATTTACGCACTAATTTTTCTTACATCAACGAGTTTTTCCATGGTTTAGTCATGATTTCTTCGTTAAAGTGTCATGGCAACGAGGGTCATGTTTCCTGTTTATATGTACATGATTTTGAATTTGTTATTATGTTTGTCATTTCCCTTCTTTACTCAGTCTGTCTCTCTCTCCAAACTTTCTCGGATTGCTAGCTTTCAATTTCAATTTGCTCAAATGTTTTGTTATTATTGTAATGCTCGCCAATTTGGCGGAAAAACAATAAAATAATAATAATAATAATAATGGCTAGAACTTACGATACCTCTTGGCTACATTATAGCCGCCAAATTTAATAGAGATATAAACAATATTGATCACCGATGATCACCTGTCAATCAAACATTGAAAAACAATCATTGTCCAATTACCAAACAATTAGTGTGTTTTTGATATAATCAACTCTTCGCCAAACTTACTGACCTATGACGTGAATACATTTCAAGTTAAAATGACGACATGGTATAAAGTCAGACACGACCTCGATGGTCAATCATTCCATCTCTGAAATTCATTTTAATAATATCATGGCTCCCAATTCTGTTAACAATATGGATTTATTAGGCGAAGAATGGACCATGAATGACGAAAAAAGGTATGACTTACTTCCCGTCTTAACATTTATTGTAAAAAACAACATTCAAAGTACATGTATACTGAACATAAAAGAAATCGTTACACTTTTCACATTTCTTTTTCTACCTTCTGTCGCACTAATATATATTTGTACTTCAAAAGGTATAATAACAAAAATTCAATGTGACTACTGTCGCAATTTTATGAAACAGTTCTTTAAAATATTCGACACTTAATACAATTAAACTAGTAATGACAATTATTGCTATTTGTCCGTGTTATCCCTTATTTCATTCGTAGGCGAATAGGATGTGGTTCTAGCCTATCAACATTCGCAATATTAGACGAAAAAACTAGCTTCGACGAAATGATGCATTTAATCAGGCGGTTTTCTGTCGTGTAGATTTCAATGGTTGCATTGGTATGCGTTTTCATCTCATATTTATTTTATTTTATTTATTTTTTTCAGAGCTGTAGGAAACAAGACGTTGAAACGACCTCGAACACCATGTATCAATTCTCCCAACAGTAAGAGAAGAAGGACGTTATCCGAGGACTCCGAACACAGATCTCCTATGCTAGACATTATCCGAGCTGTTGAGAATCTTTCTACAGACTCCACTTTGGTAGCGGATGGATCACGTGTTAGTTGTCTACCAACCATAGAAGGAAAACATAAAGACCTTAAGTCAATCTCACCGAAAACAGTAAGTAGTTATTACGTAAAAAAACTCTCATATTACTATTCACATGTGAAACGAATAAAAATTATTTAGCCTGTGCGTGACATTTCCAACAACATCAAATGCGCGCGAAGCAAATACTCTGGCCAGCTTGTGCAACTGCACAGTCTGACCAGAGTCTTAACTTTACGATATGTAGATAGAACAGGTCTCGAAGTGTCTTTAGACAGTCAGCTACTCTTCTTTTTAACCTATAATGATCTCTAGGCTGGTTAATGCTTGTCCTTTATGCACATATCACGCAACGGCTCTATTATTATAATTTTCATATTTTTTTTAAAAGTAGAAGTGAACATTAGGAACAGTAAGGTGATGACATTACACCAGTCTTAAGTAGGTGACTTGTTTTTCATACTCTTAAGTTGCCTTAAGTTATTTCATTGAATTTTGATCAAATATTAAAGGGTCTCGCACATATTTGACGCGTAAATCTATTTGTGATACACTATATTGGACTATCGGACAACAACTCTTAAGTATGTACAGGTCATGTATCATTGTTCTTATTTTTCTTTTTCAATTTTTAGATGTCTGATGTCTTAGAAGGCCAATACGATTCCCATATAGACCGAGTCACTGTTATTGACTGTAGATACCCGTATGAATACGACGGCGGCCATATTGACGGGGCAGTCAACTTGTACACCAAAGATGCCATCCAGGAATTTTTAACTAAGACAAAAGTAGCAAATAATGAAGTACATGTGCTTATATTCCACTGTGAATTTTCTTCGGAAAGGGGACCAAAAATGTAAATATCTTTATATCTTTATCTTGTAAAGTTGTAATAAAAAAATATTATAATTATTTGAATTCCACGTTCAATTTACATAAGATTATCATTATCGCAAGGCACTAATACTCGTGACTTTCGCATTTTGTTCATATTGCACGCATGTGCACTAACAGTATTGGCTCTTAGAAATTATGTAAATATACAGGTGTATAATTTGCCGATACTCATTGATACTTGACCTTTTTTCTGTGTTACTTTATGATTTCTAATGTTCTGTATTTTTCCAGGTTCCGATTTTTACGACAACTTGACCGAGAGATGAACAAAGAAACCTATCCACACCTGAATTTCCCAGAAGTATATTTACTAGAAGGTGGATACAAGGCTTTTTATCAGTCATTCCAAGCGCAGTGTAAACCTCAAGCTTACGTCCCAATGTTACACGAGAATCATGGGAAGGATTTACGTCACTTCCGGGTCAAGTCTAAATCATGGACAGCAGGCGATAAACCACGACCGTCTTTTCGAGCAGGAGCTTTGGGAAAGAAACTGTTTTAGATTAAAATTGAAACCACTTGTTATAAATTTAACATCATCTTTAACACCGGACGAGTTCAGTACATTTTAGTTTCCTTTTGGGATGCCTTGAAAGACTCGTTTAATCAGATGGTTCTTCCATTGTTATAGGCTTGTTGATCAAGCAAGAGTTTGTTTTATTTGCAAGCTACCCTATTACCCTAATTCCTTTTGCTCTTAGCTTTCGATCTCTTTTTCCCTTTATCGTAGACACAACTTTTTTTCAAGTTGTTGTTCTTAATCTTGCGCCTTCATTAGTTTATATCTTTTTATTTGTTGTATTTGTATTTGTTTAATTTTTGTTTGTTTCTTTTGAATAAACTTTTTTATTGTTGACCGAACGTTTCCATTCTTGGTTTACTGATTTCTTTGATACATTTTCCTCAATTGCATATCGACGCCAATCAATGGTCAATATGTGACAGATGAAAAAACACTTACCTGAACATTGGTTTCGGCAATCATAACTTTTTGCCAGATGATCCATTGAGTTTGATTTTCCGGCGGCGTTTTAAATATCCTTTCCGACATTAGTCTCCAAAAGACTATTGTCGAAAAGGATCTCATCCGCCCTCGGCTAGAGGTCCCGGATTCGATCCCCGACGGCGACACCCATTCTTTCCGAATATTTGTCTCCAACTTTTTGGTTGATAATCGTAGACCTTTGCGGCATAGCAGCTAGAGGCTAGGAAAGGATGTCATGGTAGTACTGGTGTGAGAAATACCATGAATCCATTGTTAGGTGCTCCAGCCGCCGAGATATAACTGAAAAAAATGCTGAAAGTGGTTTTAAACCATATTCAAACAAAAAATCAAATTGACAGTGATTTCTCATTAATTAGGAGATAATAGTAAACTTATGTGAGACAGCAGCTGGAGGCTAGGAAAGGGTGTAATGCTATCACTGGTGCGAGAAATACAAGGAATACATAGTTAGGTGCTCAAACCGCCGAAATATGACTGAAATTTTTTTCAAAGGCGACGTAAAAAACCATACAAACAAAACAAAAAATCCATAGATGAAATCCATATCGAGGGGTCACTAACGAACCATCGCATTTAAAAAAATTCTTTCACGTGAAGATAGATCGATTATTCTAGATTAAAAAAATAAGCAAAGTGCGTAAGGATTCTACCCTAGTCAGTCTGCGCAATCCGCGTAGTCTGACTAGGATCGGCATTTTACGAACTACCCATATGTTTCTTCATCGCGTAACGGGTCACATATATATAGGTACTGACAATAGTTTTACGCTGACCCCTCAATTTGCCCTAAACTGCTAGCCCGATGTCTGAGAGAGATAGATCGATAGGTCTAGGGGCAGTAACCCAGTCAAAATGTACCTCTCAGATAGTTTTTTGATTTCCATCGCAGGACCTTGTTGACAGTCCTTGATCAATGGGCGAGTCTGCCCCTTCTCCAGGATGCAAAAACGTTTACGATCGCTTGGAAACTGAACCCCTCCCACCATGTAGAGCGGTTAAGAATTTTCAAACGTTGAATGTAAATAGGGACATTTCAATCTAGCTTAGCTGAATAGATTTCTTTCTTCAAATTCTTTTTCGACAAACGTCTATCAATCGAAACCCTGTTTTAAGTTTACGATGTGAATATATTTTTTCATGGAAGTATAAAACGAATACAACATGTATAGATGAAACGGGTTCATACAAAAGTGTGATGATGTTTTTTGTTCATTCGTTAATAAAAACTAAAATAGATAAAATGAATTTACCCAACGTATTTCGACTTTGAATCGGGGTTCGAACACGCGTTCTGCCAAGGTTTGAGCTAATTAGACTCGACGCTACGTATCGCTACTCGAGGGCCGCTGTTGTGAGACTGTGAAGAATGTCCTTGGTTAGACTCCCGATAGATTCGAGTTATTATTTGTGGTCGCGATTACATACATTGCGTTTGTTTGTTTGTATGGTGTTTAACGCTACTTTGAACAGTCTTTGAGTTACACCAAGCGGCTGGAACACCAAACACTGGTTTCCTGGTGTTTCTCACCCCAGTATTGATATTACACCCTTCCCTAGCCCCCAGCCGTTATTCCATACAAGTCTGCGATTATCGATCAATCGGTGGGAGACTAATAGTCTGAAAGGATTATTGCTGCCGTCGAGGGTCGAACCCGGGACCTTTTGAATAACAGTCAAACACACAACCATTTCGTTTTGACGACTGCATACATTGAAATTCCATAAATAGGTTCGAAACATCGTCGGTAGTCAAAATCTGTTCAAGATATCGAGCGCTTGCGAGCGTTTCAATATCCTGAACGTTTCCATGAGAAATGCGGTTTATTGTAACTGGGCTCGTCACGCGAAAAGGGCGATCTTGGAACTCCGTAAAATAGATATTTGAAAAAGAGTTTTCTAATACAGGTCAATCAGTGTTCACATTTAAAAAAAGAATTCACGGTAAGGTAGATTGATCATTATAGATTCAGAAAATAAGTAAAGAGCGCGAAGTTTCGGCCCTAGTTAGTATGCGCTGTCCGCACAGTCTGGCTATGGTCAATACTTAATGCTCAATATAGATTGTGCCTATTCCCGTGACGCGTCACAAGTACATGTATTACGTTCCTAGAATTATCGTAGATATAATCTGGCGAAGCTTAGGCTAATCGGGATAAGCGTTTCCTTTGTAAGAGCCGCTGTTTGGCCTCATAGAGAACAGAGGGGCATGTACAAGTAAAAAGATGACAATGAAAAAATAAAAAAATGATTTATAGGTTTTCATTTCGTTCACATGTTCATTTTGATAATCAAAGTACTGAAAGTCCTGTTGGAGAGCATATTTGATTCATGTCTAGACGTACCAAGCTCCCCCGGATTTTTTTCCAAATGAGTACATTGAAATCAGCACTGCGTTCAATATATATAAAAAAAAAAACGTCTGCGAAACGTTTAAGAAATGATAATCCGTGCACATACGTGCAGAACGGTGTACCGTTCCTAGACGTTCGCAAAGGCTGTTACAATCTAAACGCATTGCAGATTTACGATGGTACAAACTCATGTAAAAACGACAGCAGATAATTTGTTTTAAATTTTAAACAGATTCTTTAATCACAAGCTGTATTAAAAATACCCATGAACTTCTACAATTCTTGAATTTACCAGTACTCGCGCCGAACATGCGAGTACTGGTGAATTTTCAAGAAGCAGGATCGAGTGGGATTAATCTAAGTTGTAAGAACTTATTTTTCAATCGATGTAAAATAAATAGGTTTAAACCAATTGAATTTTCCTGCAAGAAATAATCCCTCTTTCGCCCCCCCTCTGTGTTTTTGAATTATAACTTTCTCGATTAAGAGATAATCTTTATTTAAAGACCACGTTCTTAACTCCAGGTTTTTCATTTTTAATCTATCGTCTGTAATTTTTATCTAGGCCTGTCCACCTATATAAGTGTATTCATACTGGATAAAATAAATTGTTTCATTCCTCAATGAAAATTATTGTGTGACCACAGAAAGTAGTCCCTTAAGAAATCTAGCTCTTTATAGAGATTTTTTTCAATATGGAAGTACCATTGTGAGAAATGTTATATGCCCAATTAGCCTCTGTATGAATGAAAAGAATGTTTAAACAATCGTTAGGCCTGATTCAAGCAAAGAAATCGTTCTCTATAAAGTCTGCCCTGCGATCAGGGGCCTGTTTCACCAAAACATCTAAGACGCATTTTGTCTTACCGGTGACTTACCACATATTTTGGATAAAAACCACGTATCACCAATTTATGAACACCTATGTAAATTGATTTATTTCAAGCGGCTGGTACACCTAACACTGATTTCCTTGCATTTCTCACACCAGTATTACCAATACACCATTTCCTAGCCTCCAGCTGTTATTCCATACAAGTACGATTATCGATCAATCGGTGGAAGAAAAAAAGTCAGAAAGGATGACTGCTGCCGTCGGGGGTCGAATCCGTGACCTTTTAAATATCAGTCCAACATGCCACCACTAAACTTTGACGACTACATGCATTGGAATATAGGTTCGAAGCATCGTCGGTAGTCAAAATCTGTACAAAATATCGAGCGCTTGCGATAGTTTCAATATCCTGAATGTTTCAGTGTTAAATGCGGTCTATCGAAAAATGGCCATCATAGAACTCCGTAAAATAGATATTTGAATAAAGAGATTTCTAGTCAGTTCAATTAGAGTTCACATTTCAAAAGATATTTTTTCGAAAGTCACAAAAGTTGTCCATTTACATGAAATTTCTAAATTTCGATCTATTTGTTTGTTTGTTTGTATGGGTTTTACGCCGTTATATCGAGGCGGCCGGAACACCTAACAATGGATTCCTGGTATTTCATTCACCTGTACTACCATTACACCCTTTCCTAGCCTCCGACTGCTATCTCACATAGATTAACGATTATCTACCCATTGGTGAGAGACGAAAAATTTCGATCTAAGAAATACTCGGAAATCAAAACTACACTTCGATGGCAAATGTTTGTCAGGTATCATGTTATTGGAAATTAAAACACTGTTGTTGTTTCGTTTCTCACACAAGCATAAAATGTCAAAATTACCCCACCCACTAATGTTAATTTTGAAATAAGGGGTTCCCTTGAATGCCCTTCAAATTCGTTGCCTTCCTCGGATTTTTTCCAATCGATGTTGATTGAAGATTCTCCCCGAATGGTTTTGCTAATATAATACGGCTACTTCCAATTTCAGATACGAAAGAATATATAACTTGATCAGCAAAGACTGGATGACCGTTTAGAAGTTCGTTTCAGTGGGAAAACTACGGGCGCGTCATTCCGCACGTGAGTTTAAATGACGTCATAAACATCAACGATCCCACTGAGGATGATGTTGCATAAAACAAAATTAACGAAAGAATAAAGGTTGACATATTACAATTTGAGAACAAAACGCAGTGTTTTACTGCGTTTTGTTTTTAAATTAAAATATGCCAAAAAGTTCACTACGGAAGAAGGAAATAATTAAATTAATTGATTTTCTTCAAGTGTTTTAAATGACCGAAGTACACCCAGAAGCCAAATTACATAAAAAAAATGCCTCAAAATTACTACTGTTGCGTTCGAGGTTATTTCCAGTTTAAGGAAAAGTCCGAGCTATTTTCCAAATGGTATTATTCCCGAGGTATAGGTATATTCCGTTGAATCGCCGAAGGTTCCCGAACGGTGGTACCGGCGTGAGAAATGTAAGGTGCATAATGCCCTCATATGACTGAATTACTGTTTAAAATGACGTTAAGCTTCATTCAATCGTTTTTCCTCAAACTTGGTTTTCATTTGCCTAGGACGCACTACGATATCGTATCCTATCATTGCATGCTATAATTGACGCCGATCGTATGGCGTTCTTGTTAACAGACTCGTTGCGTTTTTTCATGAACATATAAGAAAAAATACTGGAGGTGACATTGCGAGGATTACATGGTAATCGTAAGGTGATCACGTGGTCCACGTAAGGAGAGGTCCCCGCAAGGAGACCGTAAGATAAGTCAACTAAGATCAGGTACGGCTATCACGCGGGAACTTTGGAAAATGCGATTAAAGTTAAACAAAGAAGAAGAAAAACATTCAGTTGTCCGCTTGGTGCGATATCTGCAAGGCAACCTTGCGATGTTTTTTAACGGTACCGACTTCCAAACGGTGTTGCCCTCCGCCATAGCGCTCTTAATAGCGCATCATATTCAAAACCTTCAAATATAGGATTACGGGTTCGATCTCCGACGTCGACACATACTTTTCAAAAACTTGTCTCCCAACAAAAGGTGCATAATCGTTACTCTAATTTGGATAGAAAGCTGTAGGTTAGGAAAGGGTGTTCTAGTAGTATTCGCCCGAGAAA
This sequence comes from Fragum whitleyi, assembly GCA_948146395.1. Classification (NCBI taxonomy): domain Eukaryota; kingdom Metazoa; phylum Mollusca; class Bivalvia; order Cardiida; family Cardiidae; genus Fragum; species Fragum whitleyi. Next base: position 25,719,363 of record OX411556.1, on the reverse strand, counting down.
TACCAGGAATCAATTGTTAGATGTTAAAGCCGCTACCAGATGACTGCCGAGTAAACCCAATTTAAACTAAAAAGAAATAACGCGGCATTGTAATTCTTACAAACGCGTATTACTTTTTACTATTCGAAATCGTAAAGTCTACGATCCCTGAAAACCGTGCAATTACCTCACCCGAACACTGAATATCTCCACAAGGGCACCGGACGATTCGGAGACAACGGGTTTTTTACGGGCGCTATACGGGCTCGGTAGGCACCATAAACTTTGTTTTAGAAATGACAAGATTTTCCGTCTTACATTCTCGATAAATATTTTGTTTTAATTTGAAATCTTTATACATAGTGTTACAATATCAATATTTATTTAATTTTATAAAATCTGCTCAGTATGTTTGTGAGATATTTTATTGATATTGTCAACACCTTTCTATGTCTATAAAATCATCAAAGCGGTCTGGGTAACTGATAGATACAGATTGATGTGTTATCAATAACTGATTAATATCCTGCTATATTGCAATTACGGAAGACGGCGTTTAGCAAATCACCGTATGACAAGTTTTAGTACTCTACAAGTACCTGGGTGAAATAAAAGAATAGTTAAGTTCATAGTTCAGTAAAATTGTAACGCATCGTAAAAAGACTGAATAATAAAACCTACTAATAATCTGTTCTTGAATTATGAATATGATAATACCATACAATGTTAAAACAAATCTGAGGTCTCTATGGGCAAAATCAAAGAGGTAATAAGGCCGCATTACTCGAGAGCAATAATTCTCACTTCCTTTTATACATATACCACTCTTGCGACTTCTTCTTCTTCTACTTCTACTTTTACAACTATTTATTCAAAGCCACTTATGTATAAACATAAAATCATAACATAAAATAATAAAATATGGTTAACAGAAGACAAGATTAAATGATAATGATTGGATCGCGAGAAGATATGTAAAAGGAAAAAAAATAAATCAATCAAATTGGTTGATTTTGTTACTCCGACTTCATGTATCATTTACTTGGCCAAATGCTGCTGAATTTGAAGGTCTTTTTCTTTGAGCGCTCATTTGACCATTTTTGGTGAGGAGAATGATTTGAAGGATGAATAAAGACCAAAAAAGGAATAAAAAGGTTAGAAGCTTATTATATTTTACCATTGTTTACTGATTTTTTTTTTATTTACGATGAATCTAAAATTATTAAGCTTTGCTGAATAACGTGGGGTAAATATTGATGCCATAAAGATAATAAATTTTGAGACTTCCTGCTCAAGGGGAAAGATATAATAGAGCCAACAGTTATATGGCTCGGACTAACGATACCTCTTGGCTATATTATAGCCGCCAAATTTGATAGAGATGCAAACAATATTGATCACCGATGATCACCTGTCAATCAAACATTAAAAAACAATTATTGTCCAATTACCAAACAATTAGTGAGTGTTTTGATATAATCAACTCTCTGGTCAAACTTACTGACCTGTGACGTGAATAAATTTCAAGTTAAAAAGACGATAGGGTATAAATCCAGACATTACCTCTCTGTTCAACCATTCACTTTCATACATTCAGATTAATAACACTATGGCTCCGAATTCTATTAATACAATGGATATTTTAGACGAAGAATGGATCATAAATGAGGAAAAAAGGTATGACTACTTCGTCTCTATGTATTATATCTTGTTGAAAAACAATATTTTAACTATACTGGGAAAACAAGAAAAATAATAAATTTCAATTTTCTTGTTTTTGCTTTTACATGGAACAAACAAATACGTATATTGAAAAGTATCATTACTTATCAAATTGGTGTGTAAATTCTTTAAGGTTTTTAAGTCATATGTTTGATGTCAACTTGTAGCGCTTTTATGCAAAAGAACTATAAAATTGTTCAGACTTATTGTACTTATACCAATAAAAAGCATGTTTTATAATCGTCCATTTTTATTGTTCGTTTTATCCGTTGGAAAATTCATAATATGGAAGATATTGTTCTTGTCAAAATTTTAATTCGTAATCTTTAGACTCTCCTTGACTATAATGCACATTTATACAATATCGTTTTCCTCAAATAAACAGTTTCAAGGTAAGTATAACGTAACTATCGAGGTTAAGTTTTCAATGATTTGTAAGGCATGCATTTTCATTCTTTCTTTTCAGAACTCAAGAAAACAAGAAATTGAAACGACCTCGATCAAAATGTATCGGTTCTCCTAACAGTGAGAGAAGAAGGACGTTATCCGAGGACTCCGAACACAGATCTCACATGCTAGACATAATCCGAGCTGTTGAGAATCTTTCTACAGACTCCACTTTGATAGCAGATGGATCACGTGTAAGTTGTCTACCGACCATAGAAGGGAAACATAAAGACTTAAAGTCAATCTCACCGAAAACAGTAAGTAGTTATCATGTTAAAATTACACCTTTTTATCTATTGACATAACATTGATATTTTCATAATATTGCAAAAGGGGAAATTGGGAACAGTAAGGTAATAATAACACACAGTAAGTTACATCGTTAAATTGACTTTCACCTCATTCAAAACCATTCTAAATCGCTCACTCAGCGCTCCATTCATTCATCCCAAACACTCACTCAAACCATTCAAGAACGACCAAACCCATTGAAAAATATAGAACCAAAAATGTCATTCAAAATAAATTTGGATAGAGAAAAATCGCGATTTTACTGACATAATTCAAATTATAAGCGTCTATTAGGTTCTTGAAGAAATATGAAGCTATCTAACGAACTTTTATGCATATTTTATTATAGGGGTGTAATCCAATGTCGCAAACTTTGTTCATCCTGAACAAAATTTGCGACATTGGATTACCTCCCATTAAATCTACTAAAAACTCGCTCCACAACTCATTCAATTTCATTCCTAAATCATTCCCAAAACATTCACCTTGTCAATTTCACGAATGTGTTAACTGTACAAGTCTTAGACAGATTTCCTGTATTTCGTACTCTCAAGTTGCCATATTTTAACTGAATATTCATCATATAAAACTGACTCGCACATATTTGACATGTAACTCTACTCGTTATACACCCCTTTTGGCCGACAGACAAAAATACTACCATGTATTTGTGAAGTGCATATCATTATTATATCTTTTCTTCTTCGTTTTTCAGATGTCTGATGTAATGAAAGGCCAATACGATTCCCATATAGACCGAGTCACTGTTATAGACTGTAGATACCCGTATGAATACGACGGCGGCCATATTGACGGGGCAGTCAACTTGTATACCAAAGATGCTATCCAGGAGTTTATAAACAAGACAAAAGTAGCCAATGATGAAGTACATGTGCTCATCTTCCATTGTGAATTCTCTTCGGAAAGGGGGCCAAAAATGTAAGTTTTGAAAGCACATTTCTCTTCGTTAGCCAGGCGTCGAAATGATAAAGATTCACATTAAGTTTTTCTTGAAATGTTAAAAGTTAATACAAAAAGTCCCTATTACTTTCATATTCAATTGTGTAATAAGGTGATATTATTCATATAGTAAATATGTGTAAAAACACATGCCCAATGTCGCGAGACATATTTCCGCAGAAAATGGCATGCAGCAAGTTTGCATTTATATTTGTAGATTTTGTATGAGAACAATTCGACAGGTTTGCGCAACTATATTTTAAGCACATACATGTATTTACATGTCAGTAAAGTGTTGCACTGAGCCTTCGAATCATGCACTTAAAGATTTTTTTCCGATTTTGAATTCGCATCCGTGCGAATCAATAAATCCCAATTTATTATGTGATATTAATTAACACCTCTCTTTTTTCTCCAGGTTCCGATTTTTACGAGAACTTGACCGCGAGAAAAACAAAGAAAACTATCCACAACTGAATTTCCCAGAAATATATTTACTAGAAGGTGGATACAAAGCATTTTACCAGACCCATAAAGCACAGTGTAAACCACAAGCTTATGTCCCCATGTTACACGAGAATCACGGGAAGGATTTACGTCACTTCCGGGTCAAGTCTAAATCATGGACAGCAGGAGACAAACTACGGCCGTCATTTCGGGGAGGAGCTTTGGGAAAGAAACTTTTTTAGATCAATTCAAACCATAAGTTCTAGAGATAAAAGCATCTCCAACGCAATGCGTGTTCAATACATTTTAGTTTTGTTTTGAAGGACTCATTTAGTTAGGAAGTGTTCTCAGTGTTTTAGGCTTGGTGGCCGTGCAAAAGTTCCCTTTGTTTGACATCAACTGTATTCCCCACCCCCTTTCATTCTCCCCTTTCGATCTCTTTGCCCCTTTCCTGGGAACACAACACCTTTCTTTCAAATTCGTTTTCATTTGCGCCTTTGTTAGATTATATATTTTATTTGTTGTACCTGTATTTTTTTGTTGTTGTTGTTGAATAAACTATTTTATTGATGACCAAATTTATTTTTTGAAGTTTTATTATCTTTGATACCTCAACTGTATACGGCAATCAAGCGTCATTATTTCATTAAAAGATAATGAGTAACATGGGTTGTGCAATACACAGCTACATGTATTTCCTGGATGGACGCCCAGGGTGAAATTCATTTCGAGTATCTGGGGTCAGTGTAAAACTGTTGTTAGTGTCGAAAATATATATTCACTTACAATAGTTTTTCGCTGTCCCTCTTGATTTAAATGAGAAAAAAAAATCCATTTCTATCACAGGGCCATACCGACATTCCTCTGTCAACAGCCAAATCTTCCCTGTGACCAGGATGTAAAACCGTTAGGAGAATAAATCTTGCAAAACGGTGTAACATTAGCAGAGGTTTCGCAAACATTTTTATCTTGCACGAAGGGTTGTTTTAAAATCACTTTTGCGAAAGAACCTTTGTCTAATCGCTATTAATGATAGCGTTTTCGTAGATTCGTCACTGAATCGGGGTACGAACCTGCGTTCTGTCCAGGTTTGAGCTAATTAGACTCGACGCTTCGTATCCTCACTTAAGAGCCGCTGTTTTGAGATTGAGAAACGTCCTTGGTTCGGCTCCCGATTAATTCGAGTATTGATTTGAGGTCACGGTTGCATACATTGCTTTTGTTTGCTAGTTTGTATGGGGTTTAACGTTACTTTGTACAATATCAATCGGCTGGAACACCTAACACTGGTTTCCTGGTATTTCTCACACCAGTTTTAACATTACATCCCTCCCTAGCCTCCATCTGTTATTCCATACAAGTCTACGATTATCGATCAATCGGTGGGAGACAAATAGTCTGAAAGTATGACTGCTGCCGTCGGGGTTGAACCTGGTACCTTTTGAATTACAGTACAACACGCTACCACTACGCTCTGACGACTGCATACATTGAAATTCCATAGATGGCCCTATTTCCTGTGACGGGTCACAAGACTTTCGTTCCGAGAATTGTCGTATATATGATCTGCTGAAGCTTGGGCTAATCGGGCTCAGCGTTACCTTTGTACTACAGATGTTGTAAGAGCCGCTGTCTGGCGACATAGAGAAAGGTCCTCAGTTCGAATCATTCGGAACACCACTTGGCCATCTCCGTAAACTGCAACAGACCTCGGATGTCGTTCGGAACACCGCTCGGCCAATGTCACGATCAATCTCGGATGTACATAGACGGACTTTTTTTTTAAAATTACGGGAAACCCTTGGAAAAACTCGATGGCGTCAGTTAAAATGGCGTTAGCCCTCGAAACTGTGAGTGAAAACATTCGACGTCGCCAATGCTACTCGTTTAAGTTACCGACGTGAAACCATCGTATCCTAATATAAATATATTTAGATTCTTAAATAACAGCTGAAAAAATCTTAATTTTTGAGAATGATTTGTCGTTCTCAAAAATTAAGATTTTTCAGCCGTTATTTACTGTAAAAAATATAAACCTACAGTGCTAGTTTTTCTAACACTGTTTCCGCCTAAAAAAATGCACGAATTACATACCAATCCGCCTTAAATACATCCGAGGTCCGTTGCAGTTTACGGAAATTGCCGAGTGATGTTCCGAATGCGGTTCGAATATCGAGAGAGGAGTATATTTCTTTGTGGAGGTCATACCGTGATACCCGCTCGATTCTGCCGAATAGATTTGATACACATAGTCGGTGATATACCAAATTCCGACAGACGTTCTAGATAGCAAGGCGTTCGCGGAAGTTTCAATAGCCTGGCAGCTTGGCAGATCAGGGTAAATACAACATTTTGAAAGATTTTTGACGAGATGTAGTCATAGGTGGGGCATATCATGAATTGTTTTCAAAGAATAGTATGAAATTAAGATTAAACACAGACATGGCGACGGTCAACTGTCTTTTGCCAACTGTGATAAACGTACTGGGCGCTTGACTATTTGTATACCATTTGCAAACTAAATATGTGTCTAAAAAGTCTATAGTTTGATCACGTGCTATTGTTTCATGGTCCGATTCTTATCTTAAAAGTTTTTCACATAAGACAATTGATTAAACTCCTTCATATGAGAAACGCTACTGGACGTCTTTTACTCAAAGGTTGTTGTTGATGATGCTGTTGTTGTTGTTGTTGTTGTTGCGTTTTTTAACAGCTGGATGAATTTTACTACGTTTCAATTTTATCCTCACAATTGGGTTATTTCTTTGTATATGGAACTTAATGGTTACAATCGGAAAAGTATCAAGAAAGTTAAAATATAGGTTTTCATTTCGTTCACATGTACATTTTGATAATCAAAGTACTGAAAGTCCTGTTGGAGAGCATATTTGATTCCGGTCTAGACCTAACTCCCCGGGATTTTTTTCAAATGATAACATTAAAATCAGCACTGCGTTAAATACAAAAACGTCTGCGAAACGTTTAAGAAAAAGATAATCCGCTTTGCACGTGTACATACATGCAAAACGGTGTATCGTTTCTAGGCGCTCGCAAACGTTTTTGCATTCTGAATGCAGTGCAGATTAACGATGGTGCAAACTTATGTAAAAAAGACATCAGATAATTTGTTTTAAATTTTAAACGGATTCTAGAATCTTAGTTTGTAATTAAAATACCCAAACCTCCGATACTTCTTAAAATTTCCTATTATTCGCCCCGAACATGCGAGTACTTGTGAATTTTCCTGGAAAAAGAATCGAGTGGGATCAATCTTAGTTGTAAGAACCAATTGAATTTTCCGACAAAATATACCCTCTGCGTAATTTGAATTATGAACTTCTTGATTAAGCTATAATTTTAATGAAAGAACACGTTCTTAACTCCAGGTTCATGTATTTCTTTTTTTAATCTATCGTCTGTAATTTTTATCTGGGCGTGTCCACCTTTGTAAGTATATATACCGGCTGAAAAAATAGTTTCATTCCTCAAAGAAAATTATTGTGTGAACGCAGCTATTTTGTAAGCTTGTGAACAAAGTAGTCCCATAAGAAATCTAGCTCTTTATGGAGAACTTTTTTCACTGTGGAAGTATCATTGTGAGAAATGTTAGGTGCTCGATTTCCCGCTATAAGAATAAAAAATGTTTAGACAATCGTTAGGCCTGATACAAGCAAAAAAAGAGTTCTTTATGAAGCCTGTCCTGCGTTCAGGATTACAAATCGGTGCAAAAAGTTTGCCAATTATATCCCGCTTTGCACGTGCAAAGTGGGATATAATTAGCTTACTGTTGCACCGTTTTGTCATCCTAAACGCAGGGCTGGTTTCCATCTGCCGAAGACGCCGTTCATTGTGCGCTCGGCCATCGTGCGATGTCTGCACGGCAACCATGCGATGCTTTTACCGCTGCCGGCTTTCATGCTCCGTCATAAAGCCGTTAGTAGAGCAATAGACTCCAAATCTTTATACATGAGGTCAGACATGGCGACGGTCAACTGTCTTTTGTAAACTGTGATAAACTTACTGGGCGCTTGACCATTTGTATTCCATTTGCAAACTAGTGTCTAAAAAGTCTATAGTTTGATCACGCGCGATTGTTTCATGGTCCGATTCTTATCTTAAAGGTTATCACATAAGACAATTGATCAAAGTCCTCCACATGAGAAACGCTACTGGACGTCTTTTACTCAAAGGTTGTTGTTGATGCTGCTGGTAATGTTGTTGTTGCTGGATGAATTTTCACTTCGTTTCAATATTATCCTAACAATTGCGTTATTTCTTTGCATATGAAATTTAATGGTTACAATTGAATAAGTATCAAGAAAGATAAATCTATGGGTTTTCATTTCGTTCACATGTACGTTTTGATAATCAAAGTACTGATAGTCCTGTTGGAGAGCCTATTTTGAAGAAAAGATAATCCGCTTTGCACGTGTACATACGTGCAAAACGGTGTATTGTTTCTAGACGCTCGCAAACGTTTTTGCATTCTGAACGCAGTGCAGATTAACGATGGTGCAAACTTATGTAAAAAAGACATCAGATAATTTGTGTTAAATTTTAAACGGATTCTAAAATCTTAGTTTGTAATTAAAATACCCATACCTTCGATACTTTTTAAAATTTCCGATTATTCGCGCCGAACATGCGAGTTCTTGTGAATTTTCCTGGAAGCAGAATCGAGTGGGATCAATCTAAGTTGTAAGAACCAATTGAATTTTCCGACAAGATATACCCTCTGCGTAATTTGAATTATGAACTTCTTGATTAAGCTATAATTTTAATGAAAGAACACGTTCTTAACTCCAAGTTCAGGTATTTCTTTTTTAACATATCGTCTGTAATCTTTATCTGGGCGTGTCCACCTATATAAGTGTATTCATACTGGCTTAAAAATTAGTTTCATTCTTCAATGAAAATTATTGTGTGTACGCAGCTGTTTTGTAAGCTTGTGAACAAAGTAGTCCCATATGAAATTAATCTCTTTATAGAGAACTTTTTTCACTGTGGAAGTACCATTGTGAGAAATGTTAGGTGCTCAATTACCCTCTATATGAACGAAAAAAATGTTTAAACAATCGTTAGGCCTGATTCAAGCACAGAAATCGTTCTTTTTAAAGCCTGTTCTGCGTTCAGGATTACAAATCGGTGCAAAAAGTTTGCCAATTATATCCCGCTTTGCACGAGCAAAGTGGGATATAATTGGCTTACTGTTTGCACCGTTTTGTCATCCTAAACGCAGGGATGGTTTCCATCTGCCGAAGACGCTGTTCAATGTGCGCTCGGCCAACGTGCAATGTCTGCACGGCAACCATGCGATGCTTTTACCGCTGCCGGCTTTCATGCAACGTTGAACTCCGTCATGAAGCCGTTAGTAGAGTGTGTATTTCCGTTTATTTATCGTCGCTACCGTAGCACATGCCCATATGAGCGACGCCCCCAGAAGACGGTTAGTTGTTACGGGGGATAGTGCAAGGATACATGACGAAACCACTGCTGAGATCCGCCATGGTTCTTTAACGTGCTCGGTGTAAAGCACCGTCTCACGGGGCCTCGGTTTAACGTCTCATCCGAAAGACAATTAGTTTTTGTTAGTGTACCAGCCCGGGAATCGAACCCACGCGGTCGAACTTCAATGGTTTTGAAGTCCGGTGCTCTACCAATTGAGCTAATCGGGCTAATCGGTTAGTAGAGCAATAGACTCCAAACCTTTAAACATGAGGTCACGGTTTTGGTCCCCGACGGCTACACGTACCTGTCCCTACTATTCGTCTCCCTCAAACAAGTGGATAATTCTAACCCTAAAAGAGATAGCAGCTAGAGGCTCATCTTCACGAGTCAAGGGGTATCGAATCGATAGCTTCTTCTCGATAAGATAAGTAAAACGTTCGTAACCCTTGGCTCGACAAGATGCTAGAGGCTAGGAAAGAATTTAATGTCAGGAACCCGTTGTAAGATGCCCTTGCCGCCGCAATACGACTGACGACGACGTTATTCCAACTTTAAACAAACAAAATTCGCGCTATTACTGTTTTAAAACATGGATAACTTTAGGTTAATCGTTAAGTCGTAAGATCTACGATCCCCGTAAACCGTGCCATTGTCTCAGACACTATATCGATGGCTCAGCGCAAAACAGTTGTGACTGCTTATACTTTTATAGGCAGTTACAACTGTTTCACACTGAGCCGTCGATTTATGACCGCACGAGCACCGTACTAAATGGGGTCAACGGATACTGAACGGGCGCTGTTCGGGCTCCGTAAGCCAAATGTAATATTTGCTTAAGAAATGATTAGTATTTTCTTCTTAGAGTCCCGACGAATATTTCTTTTTATTTTCATATTTTTCAAACATATCTTTAGAATATCAATATTTATTTAGTTTCTAAAGCAATATATTTTCTGATTTTATAAAATCTGCTCAGTATATTTGTGAGATATTCTATTGATATTGTCAACACTTTTCTATGTCTACAAAATCATCAAAGCGGACTGGGTAACTGATAGATACAGATTGATGTGTTATCAATAACTGATTAATATCCTTCTATATTGCAATTAGGAAAGACGGCGTTTAGCAAATCACCGTATGACAAGTTTTTATAAAATAATAGAAATTTCGGCCTTAACGCATAGAGAAAAAATGACAGAACGATAAAAAAAACTTTAAAAAACTTTTTCTTTAATTATGAATATAATCTTATTTTTTATTTATTTATTTATTTATTTATTTATTTTTTCAAACGAAAACACCGTCTAATGTTTATTTGTGCATGGTCAAAAGGTTTATAAGATCACATTACTCGAGTGCAAAAACGCTCGAATCCATTTCGAACGGATGGCACAACACATTTGTAATTCTAACAATAAAACAAATACACCCTGAAAAATAAGCAAGTTAGAAGACCTATCCTAGTAATCGACTACCATTTACTTCAACATAGTTTATTTGTTTAAAACGTGCAAGTCATTTACAACATATGATACAATGAGAACAAGATATATCAAAAAATGGTTTAGAACGCAAGCATACGCTTATAAAGTTCTTCTCCAGCTTCTGGCCAACATTTATCTATCTAATTGATATTGACTAATACAATGCATTTGTTTTAAAACAGAACTACCATTTACTTTGCAAAGTGCTACTGAACTTTAAGTATTATTGGTCATTTGCTCAGTTAGGTGAAGAGAAAAAAAATGAATGTTAATGCGAGACAGAAAAAAAAAAATACAAAAATGAAAAGTTTATTTGATCTTTCGGATGATTTTCATTTTCTTATTATTATTGATTGTTGTTCTTGTCGTTACAATTAATCTAAAATCATAAAATTTGAATATATAACGTGAAGTCAATATTGATGCCATAAAGATAATTGTTTCTGAGACTTCCTGCTCAAGGGTAAGAAACAATAAAACCAACAGATATATGGCTCGGACTTACGATACCTCTTGGCTACATCATAGCCGCCAAGTTTAATAGAGATATAAACAATATTGATTACCGATGATCACCTGTCAATCAAACATTAAAAAACAATCATTGTCCAATTACCAAACAATTAGTGTGTTTTTGATATAATCAACTCTCTGGTCAAACTTACTGACCTATGACGTGAATACATTTCAAGTTAAAATGACGACGGGGTATAAAATCAGACACGACCTCGATGGTCAATCATTCCATCTCTGAAATTCATTTTAATAATATCATGGCTCCCAATGCTGTTAACAATATGGATTTATTAGGCGAAGAATGGATCATAAATGACGAAAAAAGGTATGACTTACTTCCCGTCTTTAATTTATTGTAAAACCAACATTCAAACTATACTGAACAGAAAAGAAATCGTTACATTTTTTGACATTTCTTTTTCTACCTTCTGTCGCGCTAATATATATTTGTACTTCAAAAGGTATCATAACAAAAATTCAATGTGACTAAATGAATTCTTTTAAGGCTAATTAAAGATATGTGCTTTATATCAACGCGTCGCAATTTTATGAAACAGTTCTATAATATATTCGACGCTTAATACAATTAAACTAGTACTGACAATTATTGCTATTTGTCCGTGTTGTCCCTTATTTCATACGTAGGCGAATAGGATGTTGTTCTAGCCTATCACCATTCGCAATTTTAGACAAAATGACTAACTTCGACGAAATGATGCATTTAATAAGGCGGTTTTCTGTCGTGTAGATTTCAATGTTTGCATTGGTATGCGTTTTCATTCCATATTTATTTTAATTTTTTTCAGAGCTGCAGGAAACAAGACGTTGAAACGACCTCGAACACCATGTATCAATTCTCCCAACAGTAAGAGAAGAAGGACGTTATCCGAGGACTCCGAACATAGAACACCGATGCTAGACATTATCCGAGCTGTTGAGAATCTTTCTACAGACACCACCTTAATAGCAGATGGAACACGTGCTAGTTGTTTACCAACCGTCGAAGGGAAACATAAAGACTTGAAGTCAATCTCATCGAAAACAGTAAGTAGTTTTCATTTTAAAATTACTCTCTTATTACTATTGACTTAACAATCATTATTATTTTCATAATATTGCAAAAGGGGAAATTGGGAACAGTCAGGTAATAGAAACATACAAGTCTTAGACAGATTACCTGTATTTCGTACTCTCAAGTTGCTATATTGTAACTGAATATTCATCATATCAAACTGACTCGCACATATTTGACGTGAAACTCTACTCGTGATACACCCCTTTTGCCCGAGAGACAAAAATATTACCATGTATTTGTGAAGTCCATATCATTATTTAATTATTTCTCCTTCATTTTCCAGATGTCTGATGTATTAGAAGGCCATTATGACTATCATTTAGACCGAGTAACTGTGGTAGACTGTAGATACCCGTATGAATACGTTGGCGGCCATATTGAAGGGGCAGTCAACTTGTATACCAAAGATGCCATCCAGGAATTTATAACTAAGACAAAAGTAGCCAATGATGAAGTACATGTGCTGATATTCCACTGTGAATTTTCCTCGGAAAGGGGTCCAAAAATGTAAATATCTTTATATCTTTATCTTGTAAAGTTGTAATAAATGTTCTGTTATGTTTAAAACATAATAATTATTTGAATTCCTCGTTAAGTTTACATAAGATTATCATCATCGCAAGGCACTTATACTCGTGACTTTCGCGTTTTGTTCTTATTACACGCATATGCACTTACAATATTGTTTCTAAGAAAAATGTGTAAATATACAGGTGTCTAATTTGCTAATATTCATTGGTAATTGGCCTTTTCCTCTGTGTTACTATGTGATTTATAATGTTCTGTATTTTCCTAGGTTCCGGTTTTTGCGAGAACTTGACCGAGAGATGAACAAAGAAACCTATCCACAACTTAATTTCCCAGAAGTTTACTTACTAGAAGGTGGATACAAAGCCTTTTACCAAACATACCAAGCGCAGTGTAAACCCCAAGCTTACATTCCCATGTTACACGAGGATCACGGGAAGGATTTACGTCACTTCCGGGTCAAGTCTAAATCATGGACAGCTGGAGATAAACCAAGGCCGACTTTTCGAGCAGGAAAGAAACTGTTTTAGATTAAAATTGAAACCACACTGTATTAATATAACATCATCTTGAACACAGGACGAGTTCAGTACATTTTAGTTTCCTTTGGGATGCCTTTAAAGACTCGTTTAATCAGATGGTTTTTCCATTTTAATAGGCTTCTTAATCAAGCAAGATGACCCCTCTTGTTTTATTTGAAAGCTACCCCATCATCTTAAATCCTTTCGCTCTCAGCTTTCGATCACTTTTTGTGTCTACCGTAGACACAACAACTCTTGTTCTTAATTTTGCGTCTTCGTTAGATTATACATTTTTATTTGTTGTGCTTGTATTTATTTGTTTGGTTTTTGATAGCTTGTTTTGAATAAACTTTTTTATTGTTGACCAAACGTTTCCTTTCTTGGTTTACTGATTACTTCGATACATTTACTTCAATTGCATACATCGGTCAATGTGACAGATGAATAAACAGTAACTTGAACATGGGTTTCGACAATCATAACTTTTTGCCTGATGATCCATAGAGTTCGATTCCCGGCGGCGGTTAAAATATCCTTTCCGACATTAGTCTCCAAAAATCTTATGTCGACAAGGATTTTATCCGCCCTCAGCTGAAGGTCGCGGATTCGATCCCCGACGGCAACACTCATTTTATCCGACTATTTGTCTCCCACCATTGGGTCGATAATAGTAGACATATGCGGGATAGCAGCTGGAGGCTAGGCAATGATCATCAACCATTGAAGATCAATCGATTTCCGGTGCTGATGTGAAAAAGTTCCCCCTTTTAACGATGACCCCTCTTGTTTTGCGAAACACGGCCCCAGTATCTTGTGTGTCCTCCATGCGCAGCTATAGCAGCCCTGATTCGTCTATGCATGGAATTCATCAGGGTATTAATCATGGCCAGGGGGATGTTATTCCATTCTTCATGCAAGTCATGTGTGAGCTCGACATGATTAGTCAGGGCATTTGGACGTACCATTAACCCCCTATCCAGTGCGCCCCACAAATGTTTAATTGGGGACAAATCTTGACTGAATGCTGGCCAATCGAGTGTGCGTATGTTACTGTTGGCAAGAAATTGCTGGCAAACTCTGGCGACATGGGGCCGGGCATTGTCTTGCTGCAATATCAGGTTCCGTGCTTGCATGCATGGGGCGGCATTTTTGCGGAGGATTTCGTCTCTATACCTGACCCGTTTAAATTACCGTCCATCACGATCAATGGTGATTTAAACCCAAAGGAGATGCCGCCCCAAACTCGTACCGAACCACCGCCAAACCTATCCCGTTCAACGACGCATGCATCGGTGTAACGTTCGCCGCGACGTCGTTACACACGACGTCGGCAGTCCTAACGGTACAGTGAGTAACGGGATTCGTCGGTGAAGAATACCCGTCTCCAATGCCCCACTGGAAAATTTCCAAGCAAAACGGCGTTGCCGACGCACATGAGTTAGCGGCCGATCTTAGACCATTGTTGCGTAAGCGGCTTCGAACGGTACCAGGATAAACCTAGCGATTATGACTGCCTATAGTGATATTTGCAATTTCGCTAGCTGTGAGATGGCGATTACATAAGCGAGAAAGTGCCATAAACCGATCATGACGTGGCGTCGTGATCCGCGGACATTCCATTTACGGTCGGCCGTTGACTCTCATCGTCACTCGCAGACGTTGAACAAGACGTTCAATTGTTCGAATATGCACACCGAAATGTGAAGCAACCTGCTGTTGGCATTGACCCTACACAAGCATTGCTATAGCTTGTCCCCGCTCGACTTCCAGCAATCGCTGCATTGATGCAAATTGCTCAATTTGAATTAATCGTTGAAAAATCGATCTGAAAACTTGAACAGTATCAAATAGACTGAACATTTCTTTTGGCAAACTCAATGACCTTCCCCTGTACAGGGAAGATGATGCGAAGAGGTAAGGTATTGTGTAGTTTTAAACGTGTGTACGTTCGACAGCGAACAACACATAAATCAGACCGATTTTCATAATTCTAGACCAAGCAATAAAATATACGTTGCATATTTCATGTATCCCGGCGTTTCTTTTTCGTCATAGTATATTTTTTGTGGAGGTATAAAACAAATACTACATTTATGGGCGAAACGGGTTGACATTAGTACAATGCGATTCGTTGTTCATTCGAAAATGAAAACTAAAATAGATGAAATGAATTTACCCAAAAACTTTCGACTCGTTTCACATTTCTGTGTGGCAAAATTGTACCAGAATAATAGATTCTATTTTTTTATTGTGTGTAAGATCGCCGATCTTTCTTTGATGAACTTCTGTTTCATTATAATAAAAAGATTGACGAAACGTCATAATTAAGCAAGATATAGTAAAACGATCGCAACCCTTGGAACGACAACATGCCTAATCGCAGGCTCCCTTTAAACACAATGTGCCATGTAAAAAGTTCAGGGCCCGAGGTTATAAAACTTTTCTCGTTCTCAATTCAAAATTTTCTCAAATTTCAATTTGAAATTAAAGCCCTTATTCTGTTTAAAACTAATTTTAATGTCTTGACATAAAAGATAATATTAATAAGTTGTTATAAATAACAACTTATTAATATTCTTTTTTATGTTAATACGTTTAATTACATTTAAAATTTGAGAAAATTCTCAGTTGAGCCTGAGAAAAGTTTTTTAACCTTGGGCCCAGATCTAAATTTGATATTTTTTCGATAATTGACATAGTTGGAGGCTTTGAAATTCACACAGAATATTAATCTTTTTTTAGTTAAACTGCTTGACCGAATGACGCCGTTATAGGTGAAATGGGTTGGGTTCCTCCAACAATCCGCCAATGGAATTCGGTTTTCGGATACTGGTGTAATTTATGTAACCTGCCTGCGTCTCGCCTTAATAAACGTATAGCACTGTGGTCTTGTGAAAAAGCAACGACGTCCTGCAAGACGTGGTTTCACCACGTTAAACAAAATTTATCTTCGCTAGATATTGAAGATACCTATTTACATTCCGAGAAGAGCAAGAAAATCTTTCTTCGCACATTAAGTGAAAAGATGATGCTGAAATTTAAACAAGAGTGGCACAAGAGTGTTAATAGAGTAGAAAGCAGGGTCAACGGTAGAGGGAGAAACAAGTTAAGAAATTATTGTAAAATGAAAACCGACTTCTGCGTTGAGGAGTATTGTCAATTAATTATGTCAGTTAAACACAGATCGGCACTAAGTAAATTTAGATGCGGCGTGGCCCCTATCAAAATCGAAACCGGGAGGTACGAAAACTTACCAGAAAACGAGCGTTTATGCCCGTTTTGCGACGTAGTAGAAACAGAGGCACACGTGTTGCTTCAATGTAGCAAATATGTAAATGTTCGCGCGGAACTTATCAAAAAAGCAGAAAATCTTAACCCCCCTTTTTCCGACCCTAAATATCATGGAAAAATTAACTTTTATGCTATCCGACAAAAGAATGATTCGAATATCTGCCAAAACCTGTGGTTACTTGCTTGCTCTGATATGTGCATGTGTGTTTGTGTATGCGTGTTAGTGTGCGTATGTGTGTGTGTGTGTGTGTGTGTGTGTGCATGTGTTTGGTGGTGGTGATGTGTGTGTGTGTGTGTGTGCGTGTATTTGAATTTGTAGGTGTGAGAGTGTAAATGAGTGTTCGTGCGAGAGAATTAGTGATCTTCTCAGAAGGTCAGTTTGTGTCAATTTAACATTTATCATATGTGCATGAATTAAGTAAGACTTATGTGTTTGTTTGCATGCAAATTGCATTTTAATGTCTCTTATAACTCTTTTTTTAGAGTGGCTTTGATAATATGCTATGTTTTAATGTTTATATGTATATGCTGTATATCAAAGATGAGACGTAAATAAACTATTATTATATACAAATTACATCAGCGCTGCATTCCGGGTGTCAAAACGGTCCGAACTGTTTGTCAATTATTCCTCGCTTTTCACGCGAACTTGCGAGCAAAGCGGGGTATAATTTTTAAACAGTTTGCACCGTTTTGCCATCCTAGACGCAGGGTGGAATCGGGTAGGTGACTTAAACAAAACAAGAGGGCCGTAGTGGCCCTTAATCGCTCACCTGAATTAACAATCTTAAAATGTTTTTCTAAGATTTGACCCCATGACCTAGTTTTTGACTCCACTTGGCCCAATTCCAAACTTGTCCGAGATTTCACCAAGATAATCATTCTGACCAATTTTCAGGTTGATTGGGCAAAGAATATGGCCTCTAGAGTGTCCACAAGGTTTTTCTAAGATTTGACCCTGTGACCTAGTTTTTGACCCCACTTGACCCAATTTCAAACTCTTCCGAGATTTCATCAAGATAATCATTCTGACAAATTTTCAAGTTGAATGGGCTAAAAATATGGCCTCTAGTGTCCACAAGGTTTTTCTAAGATTTGACCCTGTGACCTAGTTTTTGACCCAACTTGACCCAATTTCAAACTTGTCCGAGATTTCATCAAGATAATCATTCTGACCAATTTTCAGGTTGATTGGGCTAAAACAAGGTTTTTCTAAGATTTGACCCCGTGACCTAGTTTTTGACCCCACTTGACCTAATTTCGAACTTGTCCAAGATTTCATCAAGATAATCATTCTGACCAATTTTCATGTTGATTGGGCTAAAAATATGGCCTCTAGAGTGTCCACAAGGTTTTTCTAAGATTTGACCCTGTGACCTAGTTTTTGATCCCACTTGACCCAATTTCAAACATGTCCAAGATTTCATCAAGATAATCATTCTGACCAATTTTTAGGTTGATTGGGCTAAAAATATGGCCTCTAGAGTGTCCACAAGGTTTTTCTTAGATTTGACCCCGTGACCTAGTTTTTGACCCCACTTGACCCAATTTCGAACTTGTCCGAGATATCATCAAGATAATCATTCTGACCAATTTTCAGGTTGATTGGGCTAAAAATATGGCCTCTAGAGTGTCCACAAGGTTTTTCTAAGATTTGACCCCCTGACCTAGTTTTTGACCCCATTTGACCCAATTTCGAAGTTGTCCGAGATTTCATCAAGATTATCATTCTGACCAATTTTCAGGTTGATTGGGCTAAAAATATGGCCTCTAGAGTGTCCACAAGGTTTTTCTAAGATTTGACCCTGTGACCTAGTTTTTGACCCCACTTGACCCAATTTCGAACTTGTCCGAGATATCATCAAGATAATCATTCTGACCAATTTTCAGGTTGATTGGGCTAAAAATATGGCCTCTAGAGTGTCCACAAGGTAAATATTGACGACGCACGACGCACGACGCACGACGCACGACGGACGACGGACATCAAGTAACCCCAAAAGCTCACCTTGAGCACTTCGTGCTCAGGTGAGCTAAAAGAGACCGTAACTACATCTTATCCATGTTATAATTAAATGAACTGGTACCCCGATGTCTGTGAGAGACAACGGGTAGTGTATAAATTTTACGGCAATCTGATTGGCTGTGTACTTTTCACGGCAAGTAAATTATTACAAACCGTAAGAATTTTCCCATGATGCATGTCGTTATCCGTTGAAATTTGGCGGCATAGTTTAAAATTGAAGTACTGAAATTCTGTTGCTTATATAAATATGCTTTTTACGAGATAAAAATACGAAAGAAAACAAAAAATTAACTCATTATTTACTGTTTTTCGCCACATTCATTGTGATTTTCGATCTACTGCGTGTCGCAAATCCGCTACCAAACGCTTTACGATTTTCTAGCTTCCGTTTGACGTTGATCAAATGACGTCACTACCGGGTCACATGACCTTACGAAAATTTGTAAAATACCTGTCTCTAGTATCGATAGATCTAGGGGCAGTAACCCAGTCCAATAATTAAAATGCTTAGGACAACCGCCCGGTTGCAAAGAACGGTCACATGGACGACATATCATTAACGGGTATATTTCCGGAAAACCAAACTTCACTACTCTGCCCTTGGCTCGAACCGGTAATTTTTCGGAACACCACTCGGCCAATCTTACGATCAACCTCGGATGTACATAGTCGGACTCATTTAAAAATTACGGGAAAAACCTTGGAAAAACTCGATGACGTCAGTTAAAACGGCGTTAGTCCTCGAAATCTTGAGTGAAAACGTTCGACGTCGCCAACGCTACTCGCTTAAGTCACTGGCGTGAAATATTCGTATCCTTATATAAATATCTTTAGATTCTTAAATAACGGCTGAAAAATCTTAATTATTGAGAATGATTCGTCATTCTCAAAAATTAAAAATTATCAGTCGTTATTTAATGTAAAAGATATAAATCTAAAGATAGCGCTGGTTGTTTCCGCGCTAGTTTTACTTACACTGTTTCCGCCTAACAAAATGCACAATTTTGTTACATACCCATCCGCCTTCAAAACATCCTAGGTCTGTTGCAGTTTACGGAAATGGCCGAGTGGTGTCCCGAATGAAGTTAACATTATCGAACTTGGCGCTACATTTATATTTTATTACTTAAAATGCATGAATCGTTTTGTTCTTGCAAATAGCGGCCTTTTTATGGAGCACTATGTTATTAATATAATAATAGGTTTAACCTATACACGGGAAAAGTAATTTGAAGAAAGAACCATTCTTGATGGCACTAATTTACTCAACTTAAGCTACCGAATTTAACAATAAAGCTCCTGCGCCGCATCCTTTTGCTGTATCGACACGTATGAATAATGTATCAAATTCAATATTATGTGTCTGTTTGTTCAGACCGCTCTTTCTATTTTTCGCTTGAATGGGGTTTTAGAGCCGCTCTTTGTCATTTTAAAGTCATATGCGAACAAAACGAAGAAAATAGAATCCTTTGTTGAAGTTTTTCTACTCCGAAGATATTTTCACTGGAAAGAGAAGTGTAGTTAAAATGTGAAATAAACTTCCCCAGGTATTGTACAAAAGATGCAAATGATAACTAATTTTCAGAGGACCAAAATAGGCTATTTATCAAATCGATGTCTACTTGATTTTTAAATTTATTTCTTGATTGATTTCCACAGTCACAGTCCTTTAGATAAGTGCTAACATCAGAAGAAATTTATATAATATGAGTGAAAGATACTCAATACAAAAAGTTTTCTTCGTAAAATATGTAAGGGGGGGCTTTGAATATGGGCGCACGTATTATAGAAAGTGCGTCAGGTCTCAATCCTAAAGGATGCGATTCCGACAAGATGTTGGTCGGCAAAGCTTTAGCTAAAATAGCTGTATTTACATTTTTTTTATTCAAACTGCGATTTTTTTTAAAGATTTCATCTTTTTCAAGTCTTAACCGGGAATATTGCAATACAAACTAATGTAAAAAATGATAGCAGATAATTCGTTTTAAATTTTAAACGGATTCTTTCACCACAAAGGTAACTGCGGACAGATAACACTGTCGAATTTTCGACTTTCTTTAAATCTCACAATAATTTCTGAGATTTATCTTTGAAGTGCAAGCATAAGCTAAAACGCAATAAAAAAGGTTTTGAAGCACGTTCATTTGACGTCGTGACGTCATTAAGGGGCCAACCCCTTTTCGACCCGCAAAAATCGGTATTTGCAAATATTTTCTTAATTAATCGGCCGATTTTTACGAAAAAAGTTTCATTTAGAAAGTCCAAGAACGACAGAGCTAGTCATTTAACTTCCGTGCACATTCAAACAGAAAAACAGGTGTAAAACGCTATCTATTTCTCGATTTTTAAGATTTGTTGTTACATTTTTCATTTTATTTTTTGTAAATATATATAGAAAATTCTCAAAATTTTGTCCGGTGACCTATGCTGATTTTTTTGTTATTTTGTATCGAAACAAATACGCTTCACATTTATCAGATAAAAATGATATGTCTTCGGGATAATTTTTTCATCAAATTCGATTTTGTAAAGTTGTTGCAACATTTTTTGTCGAATTCGACGTCACACCAAACCATCGACCCTTTGCTTATTTGACGACAATCTTCATGCAATAACGTATTCTTAAATACTTGAAATTAAGGTTAATTGTAAAATATAGGCTTCAGAAGTATTAAATCCGAATTTGATTTTAAGAAAAACAAAAAATCAATTAATTTTCTATCTGCTTAAAAAGACAGCTTTTGTGAATATTTGACGCGACGTTGAAATATCCTTTGATTTGCGATATCTTCGCGGAGTCGAATTTTACAAAAAGTCTAACCCGAAGACACATGGATTGTATTCTAAAAATCTTCAGTGGAATAATGTGGTAGCAACATATTTCAATTTCAGGTCATAGGTCACCAGACAAATTTTCGAGAAAAAAAATCAATATTTTCAGTAACTCTACTCGAAAACAACAACGCAGGAGGTATTTACATTTAATACGCTACACTGTATTGTATTTCTTACAATTATATCTTCATATCATTCAAAACACAACAACAGGTGTCTTTTGACGAATCAAATGGTGTTTTCGGAATAAAAATCGGTTAATTATTTTCGAAAAAATCTACAATAACTGAATTTGGTCCCTAAAAAAGGGGTCGGCCCCTTGATGACGTCATTTCTACGCGATGAAATCCCTTTTCATAACTGAAATATGTAAGCGGGTATTTCAAAGTTCAATTTTATCGCATTAGGCAAGATTTGCAGACGATTGTAATTTGGACCTAAAATGAACCTCTATGTGTCCGAAGTTACCTTTAAGTACCCAAGGACTTCGATAGTTCTTGATTTGCCCAGTACTCGCGCCGAACATGCGAGTACTGGTAAATTTTCCAGGGGGCAGAATCGAGTGGGATAAATCTAAGTTGTAAGTATTTTATTCCCATTCGATGTAAAATAAATAGGTTAAACCATTTGAATTTTCCGACAAGAAATACACCCCCCCCCCCCCTCCCCCCGTGTGTGATTGAATTATTAACTTCTTGATTAAGCTATAATTCTTTTTAAAGACCACGCTCTTAACTCCAGGTATTTCATTTTTAAGGGTTCGCCGCAAATATAAATGGAGACCATTTGTATTTTTGGCCAAAATTTTATATGCAAAATTAAGGCTTTTCTTTATGCAAAGTCAACTGAATATGTTATAAAATGTATTAAAAAGGGGAAATGAAGATGTTTTTGATATAAATATTTGCAAAGAATGCTTTTATAGCTGAAAACAGAGTTCCACATTGCACTTTCGCATTTGCACCCATTTGAAAAATGTACCGATGCATTTGGGACAAAAACTTGCAGACGTCAACTGGAATCTCCAGAGTACAATCAACGAGGCTTACTTTTGGCTAAAATTTCCTGTGGGAAAGATATTTCAGCGTTGAAAGACACGTGTTTATTTTCAAGGAAACATGGCAGCCTTTTTTTACAACAACAAAACATGTAAACAAAGATGTTTTAAGGAATTGAAACGATCGTATTCCTTGAAAGCCAAAGGTGACCGTCCATTATCAATCTTGGGCATTTCTACTTTAAAAATGAGACTAAATTTACCTTGATTTCTACTTAGAAATCCTTGCTAGTGTTCTGTTTTTCTCAGCTGTCAAATAAAAAAAACTGCCGTGGGAAATTTGTTATGAACCGCTTCACCGAAAAAGAGATAAAAATATCACTCCTCTAAAAAAAATAGAGTGGGACCTTTCATACTTATTTGAGAGCAAGTTAAAACGGCCTGAAGTCAAAACGGCCCAAAGTCAAAATGGCCCCAAATTCGCTAAAACCAGTCAATACCAAGTCAAACCTTTTACTCATTTGGTCAAAAAAGCAAAAATTATTTTTTTATGTCATATAAGAATATATACAATTAATGGCTCGATTTATAGATTTTATACATCTTTTTTTTAATAAGATCACAAATTAAATAGCTTTATTTTTTGGTTTATTTCAATACAAATACACCTCAATTTACTTGTTTCAGTCTCTCACATAACATCTATAAAGGTTTGTTTCAAATTAAAGACCAATACCCTTATTCATATAAATGTGTTATTATTATAGTCCGTTTGACTTGTATAAGGACCGGTGTTTTCACCAATTACACAAAAATACGCTGGTAAAATCTTTTGTATGTAGTAATATCTTAATTTTAGCTTAATCCAAATTAATTTTAGACTATAAAATGGTTCCAGAATGATGTTTTTGTCTACTTAGTAAATGATAATTTTTCGAATTTTCCACTCTTAAGGCTGCTAAGTAGTAAGAATATGTACACATATACTAAAAACTTGTGTTTTTATACTAAACTTTTGACACAAAAAATGACCAATTTTCTTTTGTTGGATATGCGTATTTTCATATGGACGTACCCAATTTTAAACTAAAATATCACGTATTTTTACCGTTCATAACTCGCTATTTACTTGTTATATCTCGTGAAAAACGCAACGATTTCGTTAAATAATCCATGATTTGATTGGTCCGAATTAGAGAGTACAGGGTTCATCCATGAAAAGATATAGGCGATTATCAATTTATCAATATCTTGTCAAAAGGTTCACGAACAAAGACAGGACACACTCATTCTAATATACTTTACAAGTGAATTACACAAACATAATTAGTTTTATAGAAATACTCGATATTATATATAAAAAAAACCAAAAAAACCCGGCTCCTTTAAAATCATCCTCTTTTGATTCGATGCAAATTGGTACCTATTTTGAGAAAGACACTTCACTTTTCCCTTATTATAGAAACAATAAGTTGTAATAGGCCAGGAGTTTCATGTAGACGGACAGACAAAATCATTATTTTACTTTCAAAAATCCTGAAAACATATTTTTTCATGGTAATAGATTGAAAAAAAGATATTATGATAAGCAAAATTTGCGCTTGAAAATTACTTTTAATTATATTGTATCATTGTTATTGAGTTCAAAAGACAATCCAAGTGTGGGTGGCCCTTTTTTGACGTTTTGTTTGCGAAATCTACCACTTTAATTCAAACACGAATAAAATATTGGGATTTTATACATCAGAATGCAAATATGACTTCTTTAATTGAGCTTCAGCCTTTGAGTAATTTCAATTGAACAAAGGAGATACCATCACAAGCTCTATTGTGAAATTTTGCCCTACTATTAACAAGGAATTGTGAAGAACATGTTGATAATAATGTGGTCATAATCATACTTTATATTTTGCAGCAAATCGTATAAAGAAAGACTGTGACACCAATATTTATATTGGTGAAATGAATCAAAGTCAAATTTACTACACTACCCTTCTTTAATAAACGTTTAACTAAAATTTGTCTGTCTTCTTATCTTCCAAAGAAGTCTCTCCCTGCTCACCGCTCTGTGGGCGCCTTTATATACCTCTTGTATGTATACATTCCTAACAGAACAAGGTCACCTGATCTACCCACACACTGGCATGCTGCCCAGCGGCTCGCTATCTGTTGTAAATAGTTTATGACCGAATAATCAGACCACATTCAAAGACAGGTATGGTTGAGTCATTCAAAAAGGAGGCTCGCAGAGATTGAATGTTTTACATATCTAATTGGTATATTCTCTATAACGCCAGAAATTTATTTAGAGAGTACAGGTTTAAAAGGGTGAGGCAATTCAAAAACGTTAATTTGTACTTTTTCAAAATGGAAAAATAGTAACACTTAATTTCGTTAATGTTTCCTATTTTCTTCTGTATAATCGAAGGACACTTAATACAACTCCCTGGATGACACCTTTTCCGTATGATAATATATGCACTCTAAATATATACTCTGTACTCTTTTTATAAAACACTTTATTAACAATAGGTTTATATAAACTCTGTACTCTTTTATAAAACACTTTATTAACAACAGTTTTTTTTTAGGATTAAATTGACTGTTATCAAATGACATCTTATTATCCAGTATTTCAAGCGTTTAAGCCTGTTGTCTTGATTATAAATGATGTTTGAAAATGCAGTATTAAATTATCTTTTATCAAAACCGTTTTCCGCTTAACAAACGTAGAGCTAAGTTTAAGGGATTAGAAACTATGTATTTTATTAATTTTGAGAGGGAAATAGAGAGAGAAAGAAGAATAGAGGAGAGAGTCAAGTTTCTTCAAAATTATAATAATTACTAATCTGAATATCAAAAGTCAACCTTATTAAATAAATTCTGGGTAGAAACTGTGTATTCAAAATCTTTAGCATATGATACTTTATTTATTAAGCTCCAATAAAAACCATGAAAGTCATAAATTCCGTTCTTTCCCTTTCTTCAGTTTAAACACGCTACGCTCGTACGTGAGATGACCAATCAAAGGCCTCAATACATTTTGACCAATGAAACGAGAGGAAGCAACGGACCAATGGTGTCCATGCTTACTTTAGGATCTAGTATCGATAAATGAGGACAGGCTAGCTAGTCTAAATTAAAATGGGCCTACTTTTTGCACAAGAACAGACACCGGAAGTGTAGTTGGTTTTTTCC